>JALPQI010003306.1:0-89265 GCA_025490895.1 Thaumatotibia leucotreta
TAACTCGAAAACTGCAAAAAATCGGCTAACATACATGGGGTATATTCTGATAGCCCAAGATGTGAGGAATCTAAAAAAAATTTTTTGACGTCAAGGTTTGGACCACCCTGTATACTTAGTCGAAACAGCAACTAAAAGCGTGACAGAGTGGTATGAAACAAAACCACGAAAAGAATTTTGACCCAATTATCGACACAAATTATGCGAGTAACCTGTTTGCTAAATATTAAAATACGTTTAAGTAGATATTTACTTAATGAGTTCTGGCTGTAAATCGATGATATCACATATCACTGTTATGCTTGCCTACCACTGCGAGCGGAACGGACTCATTAATGGCTCCGTTACACGTTCATCGCTGGCCAAGTGCTAGTAAGCAGTTGACGGCTGTAAGTCACACCAGCGTTGTAAGTTAAACGGAGCCATTAATGAGTCCGTTCCGTTCGCAGTGGAAGGCGGGCATAAAAGGGACAATAAATTGTAACACCGACATAATTTATGTCTCCTGCGTTACTTTTATTGAACACTTACATAAATGTTCATCAATTGAACAGTGTTATGAAATAAGCAATCAAGCGACAATCGGTAAAAATGAGAAAATTTGCTCAAAACATTGGAAATTTGAATTGAGTGTAGTAAATTAATTTTTAAAGTAAAAACGACCATTTTCACAGTAAACCTGTAAATGTGCTTAAAACTATAGGTATACAGGGTGGAAAAAACAAATGCCACATGGAAGGCAACTACCTTAAATATTGTAAATAGCACATTTTGTGTAAAGGAAACTTTCCTTTGTTTTTAAAAACAATAAATTCTGTATTTAGGGATTTATGAAAAATCGCTTGCCTCAGTCGGGACTCGAACCTGTCAAATGTGACAAAAAAATAATGTGCCGTATTTTATGATGCAGAATGAAAGGGTAACTGATAAGGTTTATTTTTCTCTAAATAACCACTACAATCAGAATAACGGAAGGCTATGAAAATGCATCATAAACGGCACGTTATTTTTTGTCACATTTGACCGGTTCGAGTCCCGACTGAGGCAAGCGATTTTTCATAAATCCTTAAATAATGCAGAATTTATTTTTAAAACAAAAGAATATCTCCCTTACACAAAATGTGCTATTTACAATATTTAAGGTAGTTGCCATTCATGTGGCATTCGTTTTTTTCACCCTATACGTAAAAAACGCTGTACCTACTTATTAACGTTTAGAAATGATGACTGTTTCTTCGCTTAGTTCGTTAAAAGGATCATAACGAAGGAAATTCATTCAACGTTCTAAGCGACATATTTGGCGCTTGATTCACTGATTGTAGCGTAATTGAGTGAGAAGATCGTGAGATTCAAGATATGTAGGTAAGAAGGAGTAACAGGGCATTTTCACTTCTAGGGACACCCAACTTAGCTTCACTCTCACAAAAAAATTAACTTCGATGTCAGCTTTGTAACGACAATTAAGCATTAAATATTAACAAAAATATGCAATCTAAAAGCACGAATAAAGTGGATTTACGTAAATATTTCATGTTTAATTGTCGTTATAAAGCTGACATCGAAGTTAACTTTTTTGTGAGACTTAAGCTAATTGGGTGTCCCTAGAAGTGAAAATACCCAACAACGAAGTAAGCGGCAGAATCAAATAAACTTCACATTAACCCTCATGTGAAGTTAATTTGATTCTGCTGACAACTGCGAAATACATCGACGAGATCCCAAAGAGTAGAGAAAATAGATCACAGCCGTACCAGTCATTTTAAGTGAGGAGGGCTTAGCAGAGGCGGCAGCGGAAGCGCCAGCGGAAACAGTAGCGGTAGCACACGCTGGCGCGGGTTTGGCGGATCGCTTCAGCGATCCGGGCATGCTTTGTTCGTCTATCTGCTTAGGTGGACGTGCTGGGGCTATAGGAAAAAAACGATAAATAAATAATGGAACAATCATAATGGGTCAAACGCATACCCATGTTCGGAGTCTTTCCGGTGGACAATCTAAAGGTTAAGGCATATAAAGCTTGATTTTCTTATGAAAGCCTTATCTCCATTAAGACGTATTCCTTTTTCATTGCGTTGTATAAAAATCATGACTACTGTCCACAGGCTGTTAACTATCTACCACAGGAAAGAAAAAGTGCGTGTTCAGCTGAACTGTAGAGCCCCTCTTTCCTGTGGCCAATAGTAAGCAACTGGTAGGAACTACAGTCGTGATTTTTATCATACAATTCAATGTCCACCAGAAAGACTCATAACATGATTTTAAGTTTGACCCTAATAGGACCTAATTCTGCAGTGATCCAAAACTGTAAAAAAGTCAAGAAAATGGCGATAAAAAATAAAAAGCCTACCATAAAAAATATCTGTAAAATATAAGACTAATATTAAACTATTTCCGTAGAAACCCCTCTTCGTGTAAAGGGCTAACCAGTTTTTTCTATCTTTTGGCCTTCTTTAACCAATCTCTGCCCGCAATACTCCAGCCACGATTTCATCCAGCCATCTTTCTTTGAGCTCTCCTCGATTGCTGGTTCCCATTGAAAATGAAAATGGCGATACTTGATAAATAAAATAAAATATAAATATCTTGGGACATCTTACACAAATCGACCTAGTCCCACGGTAAGCACAATTAAGGCGTGTGTTGTGGGTACCAAGCGACGATATACAGTATGTATCACTTCGTAGAGCAAAGATAGAAACCCATTAATATTTAGACCATACTAAACAGTTATACTATGGGCCAAACTCGAATTCGCGAAAAAAAAATTACTCTCCCATACAACGTGTTCATGATCACGCAATCAAAATGTATATGTGTAATGTACGCTGTCAAAATTTTTTTCGTGAATTCGGGTTTGGCCCCATAGTAAAAGTTGTTTAGTATGATCTAAACATTAATAGGTTTCTTTCTTTGCTCTACGAGGTGATACATACTGTATATAATAGATAGATACATATAGATACTTAAATACATACACAGCCATGACCAAGGAACAAATATTTGTGATAAATAAATACACAAATAATGCCCTCGCCGGGATTCGAACCCGGAACCTCCAGCTTCGTAGGCAGGGTCACTACCAACTAGGCTACAGAGGCTGACAAAATGTATAAATCTGTAGTCCACATTGGAAGCGGTAAAAAAAATTCCGGCCCATTCTGTTAGGCTGGCAAGCTGTCGACATTTTCTCGAAAATTAAGTTACGATGAGTGTTTTACAATAAATAAATTATCTTGAGTACGTTGTCGCTTGCCATAAGAATGGAATTGGCTTATATACTTTTACGTCTTGGTTGTTCCTTGGTCGTGGTTGTCCAGGGGCGTAGCTAGGGTAAAAGGCGCCCGGGGCAGGCGCCAAATTTGCGCCCCCCCCCTTAACTGAACTTAAAGGGTTCCTAGTTAGTACGGAACCCTTAAAAGGCTCAGTTTTAGGATTCCGTAATTTTTTCCAAAATTCAACCTACTAGGCAGGAAAAAAAAGTTGATTTTCAACCGACCTCAAAAAATTTGGAGGTTCTCAATTCGACTATATCTTTTTTTTAATGTTTGTTACCTCAACTACAATGTCTATGTATATTTAGGCATACTGTATACTGTACATTCTAACAAGATATTTAGTGACTTTAGATGATGATTTTATCTATATACAACTAACGATAACGTGAAGGATTGATAAGAAAACTAATTTAGAAATCAGAAGTTTGTGTACAATGTACATCATTAAATGTCTTGTTAGAATGTACAGTATGCCTATATACACTTAGGTGCAAAAGTGTCCTTGTCCCAATGCCCCAATACTCTTTCGATTGAAAGAGCAATCGTCAGAACCGGGGTCAAAGGTGTTCGTACAACTTGTACGAAGAAACCACCTGACGACACTGACTACTGCTCGTGGAGAAGTCGTTACTTCGAAGCCGGGAGTCCTTTCCCAAGTGGAAGATTTCTATGGCCGATATATACGCTTACGATAGTATACGCTTCGCATGCATGCAAAATGAGGACTCTAGACCCACTTTCATACGCCATCACCGAAGACCTGCTATAAGTCAGTATCTGCGAAATCGAGATCGCTCTTGGGCAGCTTGAAAACGGAAAAGCCCCTGGATAAGATGGCGTTACAACAAAGTTGTTAAAAGCAGGAGGTAAACCCGTAGTGAGGGAGCTCCAAAAGCGTTTAACGCTGTCCTATTTTTAAGGAGAAGTCCTAAACCTCCTGCCTACATCTGTCCTACCCAAAGGACATAAGACACAATCAATTTTTTTACTCTATGTCAATTAGACAAATTTCCAATTTGATTTGGCAAATTTTGACGTAATATAGGCACGAGGATAAATGGCGTCCTATTTATAAGGAGAAGTCCTATTTACATGAAGGGAGAACTCCGGAGGCATGGAGTACAAGTGTGGTCGTCCTGTTCTTCAAAAAGGGAAACAAAACCCCGATGAAGAACTATCGACCCATTTATCTTCTAAGCCATGTCGATAAGCTGTTCCCAAGAGTGATCACGAACCGTCTTGCGCGGAGACTCAACGAATTCCAACCTCCGGAACAGGCTGGATTTTAGAGCGGATACGGCACCATAGACCACATCCACATAGTGCGGTAAATTATACAGAAGACCGAGGAGTATAATCAGCCCCTGTGTCTAGCATTTGTGGACCATGAGAAAGCCTTTGACTCGATTGAGATCTTGCCTGTTCTGGAGTCTTTGCAACGATGCCAAGTTGATTGGCCATACATCCAAGCGATAAGATGTCTTTACGAGGCCGCCACCATGTCCGTCCAGGTACAGAATCAGTAAACAAATCCTATACCATTGTGTAGAGGTGTGACACAAGGGGACGTTATCTCCCCGAAATTGTTCTCAAATGCAATGAAGGACATGTTCAAGACGCTGAGCTGGAAAGGACGTGGCATCAACATTAATGGCGAGTACGAGATATAGATATGTATACCTCGGGAAAACATTGCGGATGGGTAGAAACAACTTCGAGGATGTGAATAGAAGAATTCAGCTAAGTTGGGCAGCATTTGGGAAGCTACGTCGAGTCTTCACATCGTCGATCCCACAGTGTTTGAAGACAAAAGTCTTCAATCAGTGCGCCCTACCCGTCATGACGTACGGAGCCGAAACGTGGACTCTGATCGCACGCGTGGTCCACAAGTTGAAGGTCGCTCAGCGAGCTTTGCAAAGGGTTATCCTCGGCTTCTTTCTGCGGGATCGAATCAGAAATGAGGTTATCTGGCAGAGAACCAAGTGATCGACATAGCAAGCTGAAGTGGCATATGCTGTGGCATATATATTTATATTAGCCGTAGAACCGACAACCGTTGGGGTAAACGAGTTCTTGAGTGGAGACCGCGTGTCGGCAAGCGTAGTGTAGGACGCCCACAGGCAAGGTGGAGCGACAATTTGCGCAAGAGCTGGAGGCGGTATCGTGAAACTGGGGAGGCCTATGTTCAGAAGTGGACTGCGATAGGCTGATGATGATGTATTGTTAAGTGTCAATTATTTATCGATAGTTAAAGAGCTTTTGAGTCAATCCCTCTGACAATTTGATTTTTGCTATGGACAATTTCGTTCCTTGCTATTAATTCTATGAAGAACTGTTTTCAATACGTATACCACGCCGTCGATTCGCCGCCGCCGCCGATTAATTTTGACCGGCGCGCCGCCGCCGGCTATTTGGCCATCGGCGCTCATATCTAATACGTATACCTACCTGTACCAAATTGCAGATTTCTAGTTTAATACTAGAAATCTGCAATTTGGTCACTGAGCATGCTCCGGACAGACGGACAGACGTACATGGCGAAACTATAAGGGTTCCGTTTTTGCCATCTTGGCTACGGAACCCTAAAAACGTTATTTTCTGAAAACCGTATAAAAGTGACATAAGTCAAACAGAAGAAACTGAAACTTGGTCAAAATAATAGACGCCATTAGGGGTGCTTACCATAAAAAATCCATCCCCTGCAATTAAAGGTTGCAAATGTTTGAAAGTCCGAATATAGCCTTTGTTCGAAACTAATAAGTACTATACTTTTGGTACTAAAAATTCTGCAAATAAGGTTAAGAGAAAAAAAAAGTGAAATCTAAAAAAATACAGTACCTACGGACTTTCTGAAATACGGCATTAGTAAACATTTTTGATTTCTTTATGTGTAAATTATGCATAAGGAAATAAACAAAATTGGCTGGTTTGGAGCCCCCCCTGATATTGCGCCCGTGGAAAATGTACCTACCAAACTAGCATTTTTTTTAATTAGGTACGCAAAAAGATTTTCTTTATGTGTTGTTGTTTGTTGTGTTACAAGGAAATCAAAAATGTTGGCCGATTTGGCGCCCACCCTAATATGGCGCGGGCGCCAAAGGGTGGGAAAATGTACCTTTCTAAAATTTATGCATACCTACAGATTTTCTTCATATGTAAATTATGCACAAGGAAATCAAAATATTTTGCCGATTTGGCGCCAATTCTAATATGACGCCCGGGGAAAATGTACCAGTCGGTCTAGCATTTTATGAATTTTAATTTTTCTTATGTATAAATTATGCAAAAAGTATATCAAACATTTTGGCCGATTTGGCGCCCCCTCTGATTCGGCGCCCGGGGCACGTGCCCCCCCTGCCCCCCCCTAGATACGCCACTGCTGGTTGTCTATGTATTTAAGTATCTACACGGTGCCTCGCGAGGAACCCACATAATTTTAATGCTGAATTCCTGAACATATTTAGAGTATTTAGTGTTATATAAAATTTCCTGGATTCGGCTTGGTTCCAAAGATAATTAACCTTTTTTCGGAAAAAGTTTTTCGACGTAACTCGTCATAAAACTTCTTTTTGATTACAATGCTGCCACAACGTGTTCTAATATTACCACACCTTTTGCAACAATCAAAAAATAAGAATAGACTTGACGAAAAAACCTGTCCCTAAAAAAATAGTTTTAACAAATTGTTGTTATGATAAAAAGTATTGGAAAAGGTTTTAGGAAACAAAAAACCATTAACATGGCAATATTTGATTTAGTTAGTCCCTTACTTGAGAATCTAGATAAGTGTAACCATGTATGTGCGATTTTTATGGATTTATCTAAGGCCTTCGATTATGTAGACCATGTCATTCTTTTAAAAAAGCTAAGCGCATATGGCTTGCGCGGTAATATCTATGAACTGTTCAAATCTTACCTTAGTAACAGAAATCAGTACACTGAACTCAGTCAAATTTGTATACACACTAAGCAAATAAAATGTTACCGATCTGAGAACAGAAAAGTCATGTGTGGCGTGCCCCAGGGAAGTGTTCTGGGTCCGTTATTGTTTCTTCTCTACATTAATGACCTTCCCCGGCACGTCAAACACCCAATGGTATTGTTCGCTGATGATAGTACTGTTATAGTTAAATGTAATAATGTAGAGACGTATGAAAACGAAATCAATAGCGCCCTTAAAGACATAATAGTATGGTTAGATGACAATAAGCTGTTGATTAATCTTGATAAAACTAAAATCATGCACTTTCATCAGCGTAAGGTGCCTTTAACAATAACATGTCGCTATCAGGACAAATCAATAGACAGTGTAAATAGTACTAAGTTTTTGGGGGTGCTCATAGATAGCCATCTGTCGTGGAAGGCCCATACAGATCAAATATGCATAAAACTGAATCAGTTTGCCTATGCTTTGCATAAACTTGCTAAGCAAGCAAGTCCTGACGCCGTCTTGACTGCCTATCATGGATTTGTGGCATCGACGTTACGATACGGTATAATATTTTGGGGCAATTCCCCCAACAGGGAGGCAGTTTTCCGAGCACAAAAACGATGCATCAGAGCAATGCGAGGGCTTCAATCGACAGAGAGTTGTGCACCCCACTTTAAAGACCTCCGTATTCTAACAATGCCATCCATGTATATTCTAGAAGTCATATTATTTATAAGAAGTAATCCCGGTCTTTTCAAGAAAGGACCCCGGGCCTAAAGTATGGAAAATGTGGTTTCAGTCAAATCTTCTGAAATTTTGAGATGCTATAGATTTCAGTGCCCTGAACAAAAAACTCTATGGGTGCTACCACGGTTCCCGGGTCCCTTTCCATGTTCTGCTCGATTTTATACCAGATAACAAAGTAGTACTTAGTTCTACTTCGGGTCTATTTATTTAAACAATTGACATTAGTTTGAAGTTTGAACCTTTTTTGTGATAATGCTGGTTAGTTAAAGATATAAAACGTCTACATACAATGCCGGCTGAGTTCAGCAATCGGCCACAATTAACACACACGGGACTCGTTGTTGAACTCAGCCGGCATGTTGTTCATAGATTCTCTGAACGAAATAGCAGATTGAATTTTTTCTTCGTTGTTTTCTGGTAGGTATCCGCCGCAGTGCACGAAAAACAACAGCATTATAACACACGAAGCAATGTCCTCTATTTAAAAGTAGGGCCATATTTTCTAATGTTTGAATGAGTTCATATTTTACAATGTTAATTAGGTATATTATAGAATCACACATTTAGCTATAAACGATAAGTCAATCACGTGCGTATGAAGTTGATATTGTAGACGTTTTATGTCTTTAACTAACCAGTAGGCTTAGCACATGATTGGTGCGACAGCATGTCGCCGCGAGATAGATCTTCCGTCCTTTACTAGCTATATTAACAAAAGAGGGATGGATAGACTATCTCGCGGCGAGATACTGTCACGCCAATCATGTGCTAAGCATACTGCATTATCACGAAAAAGTTTCAAACTAATGTCAATTGTTTAAATAAATAGACCCGAAGTAGAACTAAGTACTACTTTGTTATCTGGTACAAAATCGAGCAGAACATGGAAAGGGACCCGGAAACCGTGGTAGCACCCATAGAGTTTTTTGTTCAGGGCACTGAAATCTATAACATATCAAAATTTCAGAAGATTTGACTGAAACCACATTTTCCATACTTTAGGCCCGGGGTCCTTTAATGTTGTTGAGAGAAATTTAAGGCAAAGATATAATCGAGATTTTTGTACGGTAATTACTAATACAGCCCTGATGCGCAAAAGTGTGAAACACCTTGCATGTATAATATATAATAAGCTGCCTCATCCCTTGAAACTACTGCAAATGCCACTTTTTAAAAATAAATTATTTACACTATTAATTGACAAATGCTATTATTCTATAAGTGATTATTTAAATGATAATTTATAAATGTTGACTGACCAATAATTTATGTTTCTTTATCCATTGTTAATAATTTATAATTTTAAAACGTGACATTTACTAATAATTTATTTCTAACTAATTTGTATTATTGATTGTATTGATTATCTACATAATGATTGTTGTAACTAGTTGTTGTACACCTCTGGGTAAAGCATAGCTGAACTTCTGAAATTCTTGTCCATCCACATACTGTAAATACCTATGTTTACAAATAAACGCTTTGATTGATTGATTGATTGATTGATTGAATGTTAAAAAGTATTCAAAAAGTCTAAAAAAAATCGAAAAAAAAAATTTTTTTTTTGTGGAATTTGACATTTGGTCTCATAATATTTTTTGTTTATTTTGATGTCTAGAATGCATAGTTAAAATTATGTGGTTTCCTCGCGAGGCACCGTGTATATGTATCTATCTATTATATATATCGTCGCCAAGTACCTACATCACAAGCCTTAATTGAGGTTCTCTAAATCATGTCCGAAAATTGTTTGTACGAATATTACATCGCAACCAATTTTTCGCATAAAGTCATTTCGCCGAAAGATCATGTTCAAATTGAATCTTATGAAATCGTTTCATTTCCCAACTAAATGGTTGGCAATTCTATCTTTGGGCTTGGTTTTTAATTGGAACTTTTTATAATACAGATTTTCATGTGGTTTATGGTTTAGCTGGCATTTAGTTAACTAAATAATGACCAATGTTTTTGGGTATAGTTTGGGGTTAATTTTATATAGGTATGTTTATGTTTTTTTAATAACAACTTACACGGGGTTTTATATTAATGTTGATAAACAATTAAAAGTTGATTAACAAATAAATAGTAATTTAGATGAAACTGATGAGGGAACGCAATGCCGAGGGAATAACAAAAGAGTCGGTTCTGGCACTCGCCGGCCGCTACCGCGGCACGCTCGCTTCGCTCGCTCGGCTCATGCGCTGTATGGTCGCAGTTTGACCTAACACTCCTCCTCGCTTCGCTCGTCGTCGTACCTAACAGGACTCTGTATAATGTTTTTTTAACGTTATTTTTTTGTAGGCAAGTTCAGAAACATGCTAAGCAACAACAACAACAGCAGGTAAATTGCTGGTTATTTGGTTTCTTAGAGGAGTCAGAAATCTGCATAATTATATTTTTTGACTATGGTTCTTTTTAACTAATTAGCTTCATGTTTGTCTAAGACAAGTACATGAGCAATCATAATTTTAAAGATCGGTTTAAATGTGTATTTTTTACTTAGTTCAAACACTGGTGAAACGTTATTCGTGTAATAGTTGTTAGGCCTAGTGAAAGGTTTGACAAATGATCAGTATGCTAAAAGTATTGTGTCATTACAATAATCCGTTTTATAATAATTCTGCCAAATGAAACGTTGTCATACAAAAATTTGCTAATTGTTGGTTGTCAAAGTGAACCATCGGCGAAATGTTGGTTGGCAAATGAAATTTGGACAAAAAAAGTTCGGAGAAAAGGCAGAACCCCCTTAATTGAGCTTACTGAGGGACTAGGTCGATTTGTATAAGATGTCCCAAGATATTTATTTATTTATGTCAAGTCTTTATGCCATGCGACAAAGTGGTATCTACGTTTTACTCTGAATTTTGACAAATATCTTTTGCAAACCAATTAGAACTAGCGCTGCCAGTAACATAAAGTCAGGCCGGTTTATTATTGCAATCGATTATTGGAAAAAAGCGAGGCATGAACCATGACGCAAAAGATAAGAGAATACCTATCAATCATTTGAGATGTGGTGTTGGCGGCGAATGGAGAGGATTAGTTGGACAGAGAGAGTGACTAATGAGGAGGTGTTAGACAGGGTGAAGGAGAGGAGGCAATTGATGGACATTATAAAGAACAGAAGAAGAAGGATGTTGGGCTATCTATTCTGATACGACATGACAACCTCATAAAATGCATAGTGGAGGGAAAGATTGAAGGAAATCGTGGAAGAGGAAGACCAAGGAGAAATTACATTGAACAAATCAAGGAGAACGTGAAAGTCACGTCGTATCGAAACCTGAAAGAGATGGCTTGGGATCGAGGAAAGTGGAGAGCATACTTTGAGCTACACCGACAAGAGCAAAGCTCTTAAATAGGAGAGGGATTGGAAAAAACTTTCATATCTAATATTTTTTCTTATTTTGACCATTTCAAATTACTAAATCTAGCTTGAAGGTTTGTCCAATGGGTAAGGTCACTCCGTCTTTTCTTCTACTTAGCGTTATTCCGGCCTTTGCCAGGGTCCGCTTTCCTGCAACAATTCCTCCACTTGGCGTGATCCTGGACATTTATTGTAAGCCCGTTTACACACATGTCACGATATCACTTAAGGAGCATTTCGTGAAAACATCTACTTTTGAGACCAGCAGAACCAAAGTAACCGAAATAGCTCTCCGAAACACTAAACTGAAGTGGCAGTGGGCGGGGCACATTTCGCGAAGAACCGATGGCCGTTGGGGCGGGAAGGTTCTCGAGTGGCGGCCACGTACCGGAAGGCGCAGCGTGGGTAGGCCCCCCACAAGGTGGACTGATGACCTGGTAAAGGTCGCAGGAGTCTGCTGGATGCGGGTGTCTGCGGACAGGGAGAATTGGAAAAAGTAGGGGGAGGCCTTTGCCCAGCAGTGGGACACTACAGGCTCAAAATAATAATAATAAGGACAAAGCCAGTAAGTACCTCGACTTGGCTCACGAGGTAACCGACATGTGGGAGGTTGATTCGGCGATCATTGTACCGATAGTTGTTTCTGCGAACGGTCTAATAGCGAAGAGTCTCGATCAACACCTCAAGAGGCTCTCGCTAGGTGGTTGGGTCAAGGGTCAGATGCAGAAACCGGTAATCCTGGACACGGCGCGCATAGTCTGGCGGATCCCCTCCCTGTAGCCCTAACGACCGGCAGTTTGGGCCCGCCCCGTTGCCGGCGGCACACTAGGTTAGGTTTTTTATAAAGTGTTTATGTTTTGTATGTTGTATTGTATTTTATTTTTATAGACATTTTTATAACAAACCTAACTTAAGAAAAGCAATAAATGAAGTCTAATAATAACAGTATTGAAAAGTCAGTGTCGCTTACAACACGTTTCCATGGAATACCCCTTAAGTAAGCCATCGGGTAGGGATACCCCCATTTGCCAGAATTTCATTTGCCATAATTTTATTTGCCATCCTATTCAACACACATAATATTGTTTCTCATAACATCTTATGCCATACTTATTGTTTACAATATTAATCATTTGCCAGAAACTTTGTTTCCCATAATGTCATTTGCCAGAATCATCGAAATCCGTAATTATCACATACCACAACATCGTTTGTCATCCAAATTAGCTACCAGAAAAGACAATTTCCATAATGTTTTTTTGTCAGAATCATCGGAATCCGTAAATATTACATGCCATAACATAACTTGTCATCCAAGTGACCCTCCACAAAGTGAAACTGCTATTAAAAATTAGGTTAGGTTAGTATTCTGGGTGCCTGTGGTGTCGCATAACGTCGTCCTAAATTTTTTGGCCGAGAATATTTGTCATAATGTTAAATGGCATCCTACTCGTTTAGCCTACTTAATTTTGTGCATACACAGTGCTAGGTTAATGGTTTCAAAATATGTTCAAATAATAAACCAGGGCAAAACCAACTTGGATTGGTTAGGTTTCTAGGGTAGGGCGGAGTTAAAAGCGTTGACTAAAAAATACTTAAGTATTTTTAATTCATTGTTTACGCATCCTCATTTTTGTAAAACCAAAAAGGGGGGGACGGGGGGGGCTCGGGGGGCGAAGCCCCCCGCATTAAAAAAGAACATATTGTAGTTCCCCCACCCTAACCTGGATAGGTTCGTTAGGTACCTTTCATCCCTTAGAGCAGAAATAGAAGCCCCGCGCAGCGGGGCTTCGTCGACCGGTTCCCAGAAGCCCGTTTTTTCAAACGCTTGTAACTTCTTAAGTAACAATATAGCTAATAATAATATAGCTAGTACTTATTTGAAAAAACTGATAATTACTGATGGCGTTTGAATATTCCATTAAATAATATTATTGCACTTAACAATATAGCCAACAATTAATATGGCAATTGCTTCTGGCATTTGAATATTCTATTAAACCATATTATTGCTCTTAATAATATGGAAAAGAAATAGGATGGCATTGTATGATTATGGAAGGTAATATTCGGGTAAACAAGCAGTATGTCATACAATTTTTATGGTGAACAAATCATTCGGGCAAATGAAATTCGGGCATATGAATATTATGTTAAATAACTGCCGGGCAAACAATAGACAACCCATCGGGTAAGGTCACCATAAAAAAATACCATACCCTTCTTGGAACCCACAGGCGGTGGTTCCTTCTTCCTGATCAAGTTTGCAGCAGAACTGGTGCTGATGAGACTGAGACTTGAAGCCGTGGACAGCATCGGTGATGGCTTTTTACCTGGACCTGAGATAAAGTTTGAAATATATCAAATAAGGTCATCATCATAATCATCATCAGCCTATGTTAGTCCACTGCTGGACGTAGGCCTCTCCTATTAACTATGCGTATAGACGCATTAGGAGGTAAATGCCCATAATCGCCACGCTGGGCAAGCGGATTGGCGATCGCAGTAATGTGTCCACTATGCATGATGACGCTGCTGCCCATCATCAATCTTGTAAAATGGTCAGTGACACTTCAATCCCTTAGTCGACTCTTACGACACGACTTACGAGTTGGGGTGGTGACAAATGTATTCTTACTGCCGTCACCACACGGCAAATATGTACAACTATGAGGTAAATTCAACTAATGGACATTTCTTTTAATCTGAAGAACTTTTGAAATATACCTAGAACATTCTTTGATATTTCAAAAGCAACACAATGGTAGGTATGTATGATCTTTTTACAAATTAAGAGTAGGTATTTCAATTAGTCGGATTTACCTCATAGTTGCATTTGGCCCGCATAACCTTATAATATATCAAATAAGGTCATGCGGGGCAAATACAACTATGAGGTTTATTCAACTAATGGACATTTCTTTTAATCTGAAGAACTTTTGGAAGATACCTAGAACATTTTTTGATTTATTTCGAAAGCAACACAATAGTAGGTAAGTATGATCTTTTTCCCCTCACTAGCTCGTAAAGCGCTCGTTTATCCTTTAAGACGAGCGGGTAAAAACGCTTTTTACACACTTGTGAATAAAGTAATTTGACATTTCTCTAATTCCTATAGCCCCCTACTGCCTAGTATAAGTGGATCTGTATGACCGTAGTAAACATGCGCAATCGGAACTCACATGTTAAATTGGTCGTTTCTCATGTGACTTTGTAAGCCATTGGCAATATTTAAATTCCATAAGTAACTATATTCTACGATACGTTTCGACATTGAGTTTTCAATAGTTTCTTAAAGTTAATTTACATTTGGATGAGATTTGTAATCATATTTCCTCGCGATAGTGAGGGGAAAAAAGTTGTATTACACTTGGCGGCAAAGTTTGTTCAACTCTCGTGCCTTGAGACCTTCGCAATGCTCAAGATTCCAGTTTTTGAACCACTCGCTACGCTCGTGGCTCAATTTTGGAATCTTTCGCTAGCTCAGGTCTCAATATTGGCACGACAGTTAAACAACAACTTTGCCCCCTTGTATAATAAATAACTATTTACAAATTAAGAGTAGGTATTTCAATTAGTCGGATTTAAACTAGTTTGCATGAGCCGTAAAACCTAGGAGGTTTTACGTTATACTTGGACTATAGTCCAAGAGCTCCTAAATGATCCAAAACATAATCGAATATCTTCCGTTAGTGATTGTTATAATAATCGTGCTATTCAAAGCCAAAAGCTCCTCAATTATACTAAAAAAACTTGGACCAAGCCAAAATAGAAGATTGGGACTGAAGCTGATTTAGGAGTTGTAATTGTGAACCATAGTTGCAGTATTGGACCATAGTTGGGTGGTTTTATGGTATTTAAATATTAGATGTCATATACCAAAGAAAAAATAGCGAAGATTTACCGATATTTAAACTTATATGCAGGGTGTTTCACCACCCATTGAAAACCTTGAACGGGGTGATTTAGTAAGCTATACTGAACTGAACAACTTTTACTATGGCACCAATCACGAAATCTCAAAAAAATTTTTGGCTCTTTCATAAAATGTCGTTATCGGTCGGTCAAAATGTATCTCATCATCAGCCTATGATAGTCCACTGCTGGACGTAGGCCTCTCCTATTGACTAGTCGCATTAGGAGGGAAATGCCCATAATCGCCACGCTGGGCAAGCGGATTGGCGATCGCAGTAATGTTTCCACTATGATGACGCTGCTGCCCATCATCAATCTTTTTTCAACTAATGTTCAGTGACACTTCAATCCCTTAGTCGACTCTTACGACACCCGCAGGAGTTGGGGTGGTGACAAATGTATTCTTACTGCCATCTCCACATGGCATGGTTCAGTATAATAAAAAAATCAACCGTTATAGATAGGTTCTATTACTTACGTGGAAGATTTTCAACAGCTTCAGGCGTTTCTGAAAAAAAAACTTATTATTTTTTATTATTTTCAATTTTTTTTTGTACTTTTAGTATTGGGTCAAATGCGTAAATGGCCGGATTTTTATTTTGTTGTTGTTTTTAAAAAAATTCCAAATTTGGACTTACATATTTACATTTTTTCTACTCAGAATCAAGAGCTCTTTCGATCCTGATCGAAATAAAAAACTGTTCAAAAAAATTTCATTGTGTTACTATTTTTCATACACTTTCTTCGACCGTAACTCAGTGGATAACAAAAAAATTATGGAATTCTTCACTTTTTTCACACTCAGGTGCCCATGACAGAAGCGCGTTCAAAAATCTTAGAGCTCGAATAAGAGGAGATGCAGAATGTACTATTCCACACGATTCTAGTAGTGCCCAGTGGTAATATTTACATCATCATCAGCCTATGATAGTCCACTGCTGGACATAGGCCTCTCCTATTGACTGTGTATAAACGCATTAGGAGGTAAATGCCCATAATCGCCACGCTGGGCTAGCGGATTGGCGATCGCAGTAATGTGTCCACTATGATGACGCTGCTGCCCATCATCAATATTTATCAAATAGTGGTCAGTGACACTTCAATCCCTTAGTGGACTCTTACGACACCCGCAGGAGGGGTTGGGGTGGTGACAAATGTATTCTTACTGCCGTCACCACACGGCAAAATAGTAATATTTACATACCATGTGGCAAAGGTAGTGGGGGTCTTTCTCTAGCTGGGCGTTGGTTGGCTTCATTATCCACTTCTGCTGCTAACTCACAGGGCCCTGAAATAACACGTTTTTTGTAGGTACTAGTTGCCGTACCATGAGTTGGAATGTAAAGTATACGTTAGATTTTACTCGATAAGTAATGCATTCTATCGCGCTTGCACTGATGTATTGGATTGCGATGGCCTGCTTTACGTATCGAGTAAAACCTAACGTTATCGATATTTGGGTCTAAATTATTTTCGTTGTCTTGTTATATACGACTCTCTCACGATTTTAGTTCCTGTTTCGACTCAGTTTATAAAAATGTCGGTGCAGTTGTATTTGTTTTTCACGCTAGATTGTAATCCATACATGAGAAATTAAAAACAAAGCATCATCTCAAACAAAAATCACCACTGCGTCACGTTTTTAGGGACACAAAATAAAACAACGAAATGAATTTTGACCCACTTGCAAAGTCAATGTACCTACGACTACATCTGTTCGTGAGCTATCTGGCCCACAAATGAGCAAGGACAAGGACACGTTACAAAATAAGGGTGCGGCTACACTGACGCGGAGCGGAGCGGAGCTGTGGGAGCTCGGCCAATGAGAGCGCATCACAGTGTTTTAAATTGTGAGTTTGAAGAATGTAATTGGTCAATTTTGCACAGTGGAGCCGCACCCTATACTTAACAATAAAAATGCGAAAAAATTAAGCCTGCAGCTAGCCAAGATAACGTTCTGCAATCGTATACGATAAACAATAAGTCATAAATGTATGAGAATGTATGGTGGCGATTATGGGAATTTGGGATAAAATTCTTTTCGTTGTCCTATTTTGTGTCCCTAAAAAAGTGACACAGTTGTGATTTTTGTATGAGATGATATTTTGTTTGTATTTTTTCATGTATGTATTAAAATCTAGCGTGAAAAAGAAATACAAGTGCACCAGATTTTTTTTGTATACTGAGTCTAAACAGCAACTAAAAGCGTGACAGAGTGATATGAAACAAGACAACGAAAATAATTTGACCCATTTACCTCCTAATGCGTCTATACGCATAGTTAATAGGACAGGCCTACGTCCAGCACTGGACTACCATAGCCTCCTATAACCACTAGAAGGTCTTCTCAAACAAAAGAAATTCTACCTATTCTATTTCTTACACTATTAATTCGAAATTCACTGGCAAATTTAGTGTCTGGGCGGCAGGAGGATAGGCTGACGATGTATGTGATGTGTGTAACGTATGCGGAGTGAAATTTGCACAAATTTTGAACAAGTAAAAACAAAATAAAAAAATTAAATTTAACTTGTGTCTCAATGCTAAATTAATTTGTATACAATTGTTAATTAAATTGGATAGTTTTGTCGGGTTTGGCATCTTTCTTTAGAAATTATGGCCAATTGAGTAGAACAATGTCGCACAACTGATGATTCTGATTTTTTAGAAGAAGGCAAGATTTGAAACACTGTTTTATAAAAATCTCGCATTCTTTTCGTTTCCAATAAATGATATTAGAAACCCTAGTGTAATGTAACAATTTGGCTACAGCCACTTTTCAGAAAGAGCTCGAATAAAGGAAATTACGTTAACCCGAATCACAAAATCGAACAGGGAGCTCAGAAATACTTCTAAATATGACAACAAAATTGATGAAAAACATCCTCAAACCATGGGCATTACGAAACATAAACAAAGAGCAAGCCTATCAACACGGAAAATAAAAATAAACAACTTTGAAAATATGACTTCGCCATTTGATCAAAAAGTGTAAAAAACACTGCTTTTTCAGTAACGGATGTCACGGTGAACGACTTATAGCTAATTTCAATTAAATATTTTTAGCATAATAAGTAAATATCAATAGACCAATTAACAAGAATATGAAATATAATGAGCAAAGGATTTTTATTTAAAAAGTTTTCCTACAGAAGATAAAATTAGAGGCAAGAAAAATGCTAACATTTGTTTTTTCGACATCAATGGATAAAGTATCATAAAACTAAAGTTATACACTTTGGATTCAAGTAGTTTTTATCTTGCATGAATACTTGTTAAAATCGATATTAAAAAACGTACATGTTCAAGAAAATAATAATGATATCATTTATTTAATATAATATTAAACTTTGTGCAGATTTCATTCCGCATACGTTATGAGAATGACAGATTCGAATGAGAAGTCACGTGACCATTTCCGTACATTATTATGGTCACGTGACTTATCGCTTATCGCATACGATTGCAGAATGGTAACTTAGTCCTGTGGGGCTATCATGATCTCTTGAATGCCAGTTTATATACAAGGTGGAATTCGACGAGGGACCTTTACGGAAATGGGAGATAGTTAAGGCTATACTGAGCAACTTTTACTATGGGACCAACCCCGAAATCATAAAAAAAAAAAATGACTTTCATACATTGTGTGTATACATGCCGTACCTTTTTGTATGGATAAGTTTTTTTTTTTATACGATTTCGGGGTTGGTCCCATAGTAAAAGTTGCTCAGTATAGCCTTAACTATCTCCCATTTCCGTAAAGGTCCCTCGTCGAATTCCACCTTGTATATAGGTTAACTATAGTGTTACGTAACGCTTTTAGGGGGGGGGGGGAGGGTACAGAAGAACGTTACGGGGGTGAGGGGGGGGTCAAAAATCTTCGAAACTTGCCTTACGTAATACTTGAACGCTCCCCAAGTTGCCAATCGCTAACGCTTATCGTAGTTTTCCCTCTCCGTCATTCTTTCATATTAGTGCGACAAAGACAGCAGTCTTTCGCTTACAATTGACGATTAAGCGTTAGCGATTGGCAACTTGTCTAAGCACCTTGATCTAAGGAATCCTCCATACGTACTGTTATAGTTTCCATTGATGACCACCAACTCGTAAATATGGCTGTCTCTGTCTGACACTGGTGTTGTCACTTTGCTCTTCTTGCATGGTGGTGCACTATATCTTGCTGTATGATAAAATAGTACATTATTATAGGCCCGGATGAAAGGGGTTGCCGGCCGAAGATATATAGGGGTGTATCAAATTTTTTCTGTCTATTATTGCCATGGTTACGGTCGCCAGAGTCACGCTAGTTTTATGCAAAATTATGCTACTTAAATTATGCAAACATGTATGTACTGCATGTCTGTAGGCCCATTAAGGAACGGGCTTATTAACACCAGAAAAACGTATATTTGCATAGTTTAAATATCATAATTCAAAGGAAGAGCAAGGTGCGCAGGTTAGACTTTGGGTGGCATCGCCGAGCCGGTCAATTCTGGTCTTCGGGTCGCAACTCCGTGTAAGGCGCTCTACGTATCACGCCTGCATTACTCCGCCGTGGCTGATGACGTGGCGGAGTACGTCCACCGGAAGACTGGCCTCTCGCTGAGGGTGCAGCAGTTGCGGTCGCGCCACTACGTGCACTTCAGCTCGTTTGTGGTGCGCGTGCCGCGGCCGCTCCAAGACACTATCGCGAGTCCGGACTTCTGGCCGAAGGGCGTCGTGTTTCGGCGGTTTTCGGGGCAACCTGCCGAACCCTACGACGCCGGCTCAGACGACGCAACGGAGCCACGCAGTTGTGTCGCCTAAATCTAATTAATGTGTTTTTTTTATTTCTATATTCTATTTTGTATTTGTATTCTATTTTTTTTTATTGAAAAATTTTAGTTTCATGACGCATTGGTGTTCAACTGTAATGTCATGTAAACTTTTGTTTTAATAAATAAAATAAACAAATAAATAATTTTGCATAAAACCAACGTGACTGAGGCGACCGTAACCATGGTAATAATAGACAGAAAAAAGTTGATTTACCCATATACAACCTCATATTTTCGGCCGAGGTGAGTATTCTGCTTTTCTCAAACATGCGATGAATAAACAACAAAAACATCAATTTTATTGCATAGTGGCAGAATGTCATGATGCCTGTGCCACAAATTTATGTGAAATTGAATTGAAAAGAGCACTTTGCCGGCCTAGGCCTTCAAGATTTGTATTAAATTACATTAACGACCTCTTGTCCTAGTCGCACCTGACATATCATACTTCGCAGTCTATTATATAACAACAATATTTCATTGAATATTTGAGAAAAATTGTTAACTATATCAGCAGGCTAAGGTGCCAATCAGCAATCGTATAAGCGGTAAGTCACGTGACCATAATAATGTATGGAAATGGTCACGTGACTTTTCTTACGAATCTGTCATTTTCATACATTTGTTACTTATCGCTTATCGTATACGATTGCCGAAAGGCTTCTTGGCTAGGACTGCTGTTTAAAAAAATGTAGCTAAGAAATGTTCAAGCTAAGGTGGAACAAATCAAATGGTGGTAGAATACAGTGTGTAAATCTAATACGGGCGATCAATTAAACCAGGCATGGGATTCATTAGTGTAATCATGGATTACAAGGTTTTTTTGGGTAGTTCTATGCGATTATTCAGTCGCAACAATCAAGTCATTACCATTCCCAAATTATTGACGAACTGCGTATAAACAGTGGAGTCATTTTCGATTATCTTGTAGCAGACGCATGTTTGTCTGCTATTCTGGCATAATAGTCTCGTTTGCTTTTATAAAACGGTAAATAAAGTGGTGATGGTAATGAACAAAAAAAACGCGTAACAAAATCGCATAGAAACACCGTTTTAAAGTTACTCTTAATTATGACCCCACAGAATTTTTTTAAGATTATCGGAGCAGCGATGTAGTTACGAACATTTGTTATTGTTGATATGGCAGTTATGTCATCTGCTTTTGAAATTAGCTGTCAACGAGTGTTTAACTCGCGTATGTTGCTCTACATTGCGCGCCGAATTATTTTGTATGGAAAATTTAGTTGCTCTAATTTAAAGTATAGTTGAATTATCGAGAAGATGGAATTGCATATGTAGTGGTATCGCGTATTTTTTGTATTGTGTGCTATTGTGTGTGTTTTATCGACTCATGTATTGGCATTATTCGACTAATAGTAAACCTAATTGTAAAGACACAAGGTTCACTCTAGAAGTGTTGCTTTAGTAACACCACTACAAATGCAATTCCATCTTCTCGATAATTCAACTATAAATTTATTTGAATGTACTTATTATGTCGTAAACCATTAAGAGCTTCGCCCGTATTAGACTTACACCCTGTATATTTTTGTAGGCGCCGCTTAGTAGTATATTCCAAGTCACACTACAAGCGTGTGTAGGACGTTCGCGTGCGTGTTGTAGCGTATGTAAATGTCATATTAGATAGCACACCGCTTGCTTATATTTACAGAATGGAAATCGAATACGGGCGATAAATTAAACCAGGCATGGAACTCAGCAGTGTAATCATGGATTATGAAACTTTTTTTACGTAGCACTTAATTATGACCCCAGAGATTTTTTGAAAGATTTTTGGAGCTGCAATGTAGGTACGAACATTTGTTACTATTGATATGGCAGTTATGTCCTCTGCTTTTGAAATTAGCTGTCAACGAGCGTTTAACTTGAGTGTTTTGCTCTACATTGCGCGCCGAATTATTTTGTATGGGTAATATTGTTGCTCTAATTTTTAGTAAAAGCTACGAGCTACCCCAGTTAAGAGCTTCGCCCGTATTAGACTTACACCCTGTAGACCTACTCGTAAAGTGGGCAATTGAATAAAATGCAACTGACTAAATTAAGTTTACCTCGGTCGTTTCGATCGAGTTGTCTGCCTGGCGTCATATTGTCCATTCTACGCTTCGGTCGTGCTGAAAATATACCACAAATGAAATAGCACATTTCCTACCTAGTGCGTTTGCACGTGTAAGGGACGATTTTTTTCGTAACAAGTGTGTCAAAAAGAGAAATTACCGCGCGCGAAGCGTGCGCAAAGTTCGTTTTTCGCACTAGTTAGGAAAATAACATTTTTAGTACAGATGGTGCCTTTTTTACGCGCCAGTGCGAGAAGTGGCTCATTTTCCGTCAGGTCCAAAACTTCGAAGGGCCATCTGTACTAAAAAAAGTCGTACGAGACACGTGCAAAAAGGAAATTCGTAACTCGTGTCGATTCAAAACATTCCCTTCGGTCATGTTTTAAAACATCGCCACTCGTTTCGAATTTCATGTTTTTCGCACTTGTGTCGTAATGTGCTATTTCAGTACAGATGGTGCATCTTTGACGCGTTAGTGCGAGAAATAGTTTTTTTTTTTTGTCATGTCGAAACTTCGGAGGGCCATCTGGGGGGCGATTTTTGAGATTCGAACGCTCGAATCTTTCATTCGAAAATGAATAAAAACGATGAAATACTATTTTTGAGATTCGAGTGATAGAAAGTTCAAAAACGACTGCGGTTGACCATTCGTATTCAATTCTATTGATAGAAATTGGATAAGTACGTAAAGTAGAGGCATCGTAAGAAGTCGTTTTTGACAGCTCACACTGTAGTGAAACGCTCGATTTTACCGTCGTAAAATTTTCAGTCAAGTGCGAAAGAGCGTTAGATCTGGTACTTGCCATTAAAAAAATTTAATTAAAAAAGTGTTAGGTAATCCGAACTAAAAAAGTGTTTGGTAATCTTACTTAGAATCATTAGCAGGCAGCGAAACTTTGGTGCCGGTGACGTCATAATAACGTAAAGTCGCATTTAGGTAGGATGTTTTATAGGATAGGACGTGACCTATAGAGGAAATAGCATCCACAACCTCTGTTAGCGAGAGATAGTAACTAGTGTCAAAATTAAAAATCAAGGTCAACAATTAATAGCAGTAGGTAATCGGTGTCCAAATGTAATGCCAGGTCAAATAGTATCGGAGTCGAATATACAACATACGTAGGTAATTTCAGTTGGTAGTAATGTCAATGCAGTACTGGCAGTGGTTGAGACCATGAGCTTGGACGCGAGTTTGCCAGCCTGCAGCGATCCACTCCCAACCCACGTTGGTAAACTTGCGTGCTAGCTCAGAGGGTAATGTAGGTATGCCAAACAGAGAAATGCCGTATATACAGTATATAAAGTCACTAAAACCATTTATTAAAATCAGAGCACATCTAGGTGATAACGTAGTGGTACATAAATTATTATTCTACGAAAAATAAAATTATACGTGATTTTATAACAATTTTGACATTTATCTGGTTGTCACGTTCAACACAGTCTGTAAAGCCGCGTATCCACCGGGCACACGGGCTCGCGAGGACCTGTCGAAACCATAACAAACTTTTAAAAAATATGTGCGTACCTACTATTATAGCAATTATTCGTACCTCCATAAAAAAGGTTTACTTATTCATTTCGATTGACGTATCGGTAAATTGCAGCAACAGTAGTAACATCACTATTCCGTACAGGCAACAATGAAGTTTGACATTTGCTCCATTATACTAACTGTCAACATTTACAGAACTTCATGTGCAAACAAACGTCAAAAACGACTTCTTACGATGCCTCTACTTTAGATACTCCAATAAAGTGTCACTGTCAAGTCTGGCAACTGAGACCCTACCGCGAACCACGAACGAAGTGTTGGCTCTCTCTCGCACTTGTGAATTCGTACGTAAGTATGATATAGGCAACACTTCGTTCGTGGTTTGCGGTAGGGCCTCTATTGATGTTTGTTTGTGTGCACCATAGATTATAATAACATTGATCGTAGATTTACGTTCCGATTCACTAGCGGTACATGTTTTTTTTATAATAAAAACCGTTAAATAATGTTTAATATGTTATAATTCATTATTATTTTTAGCTGGAATATAAATTCCGACGTCAGTGTGCCATAATTTAGCTTTATTACATTAAATTTAAAAAACCGGTAAATATCGACTTTCTGCGTGCAACGTGTCGCAAAGATATCGATAATCAATCTCTAGCTTTTCGAGTGCGACTTTCAAAAATAGGGTATATTGGCTTCATTCGAAAATAGTCGTGAAAAATTTTGTCATTCGAATTTGAATTCGAACGGGAATTTGAATTCGTGCGATAGAAATTCAAAAATCGGCCCCCTGTACTGACAAACGTCTTACGATACGAGTACAATCAACAACACACCTGTGAACACAGGCAAAATGCCAAAAATATGTAAACAGAACTTTATTGCCTGGACATAAAGGTGTGTATACATATTTCTGGCACTTTGTCTGTATCCACAGCTGTATTGTTAATTGTACACGTGCGAAAAGGAAATTCGTAACTCGTATCGATTTAAAACAGTCCCTTCGGTTGTGTTTTAATTCATCGCCACTCGTTTCGGACTTCATTTTTTTGAACTTGTAACATAATTGTACCTACTATGTAAGTATTTATTGCAAAAATTTTAAAAATTATTGTGTAAAGATTGATTGCAAAAAAAATTGTACATAGTGAAGCTCTGAATCAAAACCAAAATTACGATAGCGTCAATTGTGTTACGAAAGTTAGTCATACAAATTATAATGGTATACTCTGTCCGGCAACTTTTGGCAGTAGAAAAAGGTCACAAAGATGTAGAATCTTATAATTCATCGCTCATAGAAAATTTTTATTTGTCGCTCTTTTTAAGTGTCAAAATTTAACTTTGTAACACTAAATTTATGTCGCTAAATTTTGTTTTCATTTAAGGTATGTCAAATTTTTGACAATCGACCCAAATACGCTTATTTTCTAGCCAACCTGTATATGTATACACCGTGTTTTTATTGATTTCCGTTAAATATAAGGGAAGTTTATTTAGATCAAAAATAATCCATTTCTCTAAGAAACTAGTGTCTTAACTCTTACTGTTATTGAGCTATTAAAAAAATAAGTTTAATGACTAAACAAGTGTATTGCAACCTTTATTACATCCTTATGTTACTTATTGTGACATTTGTGACATGTGTCGTCAGCAGCCGTCAGTCGCCTGAGATCATGATCTTATGGTTTTCTCACACTTGCCATTACAATTATTATGTATGAAAACAAAAAAAAAAATCTTACGAAATTAACAGAAACCGATATACCACAACTTCCATTAATATCCCAAGTAACCTGTCCAATTTAACGGAAATCAATAAAAACACGGTGTACAGATATCACAACACGAACCTTTTCTTCTAAAATAGCAGAGCGCTATAGTCTGTCCAACGATGATCAACAGTACTATGATCCCTACTCCTCCGATGATGTACCACATACCTGAAAAACAAAAGAAAATACCTATTCTTGGGTGAATCAGCCTTTTTCTGTCTGTTATTACTACTATGCAAACATCCATTTTCTGATGTTAATAAGCACTTTCCTTGATGAACCATCTACAAACATAGACTACATGCATGGTTACATAAATTCGGCTGCTCAAAGTCAAATTCAAGTATATGTCCATTTTAGCAAATTTTACAGGAGAGCAAAAAAACGTAATTTATCATTTTCATCCACAAATAAACTCAAAATTAATTCAAATTTATTGTCATGGCGTTTAACACTATAATGTTAATTTTTTGATGATTTTTATTTTTATTGCTCAGTTTAATCACAAATAATAAGAAATTTTTTCAGCTTTGTCGCACACCCACATTTTGGGAACAACCGTCAACGTAAAAACAAGCAAGTCTGACATGCTTGATTTTAGGTTTGTTGCATTGTACTAAAATGTAGGGGAAAATGAGTCAGTTACGTCTTTTTGCTTTTGTTATAAAACGTATTTTGTCGAATTCTCTAAAACAACTAGATCGAATATGTTCAAAATCATGTTGCGAGTAGATTGCATCATGTCCCATATTTCTGATATTTTTTCACATTTTTTAGACCTGCCGATAAAAAATTTAGGGGTAGAGACACATTTTTTTAGACTTTTTGGACTATTATTTCTGAAAGTATTCCACTAATCAAATTATTGGTAAAGAAATTATGAACTTATTTTAAAAAACCTATCATATGATGTATTACAAATTAACATTTGGATAAAAAATATTTTTTGACATTTAGATACATGTATGGGAAAAAATATTATTTTGCAATTTATATTCAAAACTCAGTAGCAACACACAATATATACCTTGAGCTGAAATTTCATAAACGTACGCTAAACAGTTACAACAGAAACCGCTGTGACATACAGACGGACACACAGGCAGGACGCAAATGACTTCCGCTTTTGCCACTTTGGCTACGGAACCCTAGAACAGTATTATTACTGTTCTTCCTATTCTAATTATTAACGATATTATAAATGACCATTTTATTGGTAAATTATCGAACTTATCATAAGTATTGTTTTTATTTTATTTTTTGCCATAAAATGGTAGTAAAATTGACAAACTGATAAAGTATTGTTTAATTAGCATATAACCAAACCTGATAGGTAGTTCTTCTTCCTAGCGTTTTCCCGGTTTATGCCACGGCTCGGAGAGAGCTTGGTAAGCTGATAACCAAACCTGATAGGTAGTATTCTACATAATATTTATTTTCTGACTTTTATTGAGATCGAATGTTTTCCTATACATTTTACATAGACACTGCAGCAAGATCATAATATTTTTAATTACTTAAACATCTTAAGATATATGTATAAACGTCTGGTTAGTTTAAAAGCCAAACGCTGAAATCAAGCATCTCCAGAGACAATTTGAATTTCAAGTATCTCATATCTCTAGATACTGCTTTCCAGCTTGGATTTGGCCCAAATGCTTGGTTTTAGCGTAGATGTTGAGGGAAATTCGACAAAGCAGAAAACATTTCTTGTCTATAACTTCAAAAACAAGGGGTTTAGAAAAAAAAATTGATGAAAGAAAAATGCGTTTTCGGTTCCTTTTTCAAAATATGCAAAAAAACAAAAACTGAAAAAAAAGGACATACTTGACTTCAACTTTTGGCAGCCGAATTAAGTAGCATAATTTTGCATAAAACCAGCGTGACTCAGGCGACCGTTACCATGGCAATAACAGACAGAAAAAAGTTGATTCACCCTCTTACTATCGCTTTAAACTTTCGTATGCGTAAGCGTTAAGGGTCCTGTATACGTTTAAGAGTGTCAAGCGTTTAGTGTGTGTAGTGTCCAATCTCGTTTCATAATTATAAAACACATTTGCAAGGGATTAGTATTTAACATATTAATGAAATCGAGATTTACTAGTTGTAAAAAAATACGTTTAGAGGAGACATGTATAGAGGTGACACACCACAGTCATATACTCGTAGGTCCCATGGGTCCAATGTTCAGAAAGACCATCTACACACATTTTTCACAGTTGGGGTCATGACCCTGTATATGTATAATAGTTGTGCCTTATCTGGAACTGTAATATACATTATTGTTAATCTCTATTTTTTTACATGGCATTATTTTACTTTACAATTTTCGAATGATAAAAGCAGTAATACCTAATAATTTAACTTACAAACTAACAACACACATGTACACTTTTAAATCAAAAAGCCCACCCCGTGAATCTCTATTAATATTATGATACACCTACTATTAACAGTACGGTCAAACTGTACATTAAACTCGCAAAGCATGCAGTATAGCTGCATTTTTGGTATGTTGTTTAGACACTATAGGGCACCATAAAACCACATTTTGCAAGCAAAAAAAAGTTGTGCTAGTTACGTAGTACATGAAAAACTGCGAAATTTACGGTCATTTTTCAATTTCTGATTTTTATTAAAAAAACCTTACGTTTATTGACATTATATGTTAGGAAGCGCTTAAAGATTAATTCCAACAAGTTGAGCTAACATGTATTACCGTAGGTCTTATAGTTTCAGAGATTTGCGACTTCTTAAACGTACTCTTTTTTGTAAACTAGCGTTATTTTGAGTTTTCCTAACGTTTTCGGCTTAATATCGCCTCACCTAATTATGCTACGAAAAACATGCAATAATGACCTTATAGCGCACTTAATATGCTTTCGTTAAAGGGTAAAATCATGTCAGCAAACTTTGTAATTGAAAATAAAAACGCGTAATTCAAAAGGCAGTAGGCCCGCTATCTAAGTTTTTCATACAAATCGCAAGTCGTGTTGCAAAGCTGCAATTTTAGTATATTATATAGGCCCTAAAAGGACGTACAAAAATGCATATTACAAGAAAAACAAAAAAGGAATTTCGGCATAGGACGAAAAAAACTGAAAAAATATTCGACTTCTTTTTTGATGTTTAATTAAAAGAACTATTATCTTTTTGATACTAATTGCTACAAAACTTAGAAAGAATATTAAATTTGAAAGGATTTGAGCTACGTTGCATTACCCTAAATTATATAGATTTAGAGATACGACATTTCAAAATGTGCCCTTCATTAAGTTAAGAAAATATATGCATGTTTTGAAGCCTCGTATACCCCCAACTATAAGCCTTACAGTAATTGTTATCGGCTCAATTTGTTCCAAATTTAATGTAGTTATTATTTACAATTACTTTTTTTTTCTTAGCGCGAACGTTTTGTCAATATTTAGTGAATAGCTTTAACGTAACCTAAAATTTGTTTATGTTTTGATAAAAGGGCACTTTATGAAATGTCGTATCTCAAAAGATATATAAAACTTACGGTGATGCAACGTAGCTCAAATCCTTTCAAATTTAATGTTCTTTCTTAGTTTTATAGCAATTAGTATCAAAAAGATAATAGATTTTTAGTTAAACGTCAAAAACTAAAAAAAGTGCGATTTTTTTCCGTTTTTTACGTCCTATGCCCAAATTATTTTTTTGTTTTTCTTTTAATATGCATTTTCGTATATATCTATAAGGTCTTTATAATATACCAAAATTGCAGCTTTACGATTTGACCGTACTATTAACTAATCTACTTAACCTAACCTATATCTAAGATTGGCCCTCCTGGCATTGGACCGAGGATGCTGGCGGCATTTCCTCGCTGTATCGCAATACTGATATTACTGATGCGTTGTGCGAGGAAGTCGCCAGCTCTTCGGTATTTAGTTACTTTACTATAAATAATTATGTAGAAAACTTACTATGATCAATGACCCCGCTTGGAGCTGGCGGTATTGGTGTTTTGTTTTCTGAAAAAAAAAAGATAAGATTAAAAATAATGCCCCAAATAAAGAAAATAAAATAAGAATAAACTTTTTCACCACACTGCTCGTAAACACGCTGTTTGTCCTTCGATTTCAGAGCGCAAAACTGTGTTTTAACCTCTAGAGGTTAAAGTAATTTTTTTTTAATCTTCTGGATAAACTAAAGCAATAACTTATACGGCCCGAGAGTGCAATAAGCTTTTTGACGTTTGAGCTAGACAGTACGTTCGAAAACTCAATAGTTTCAAACAGATTCATATATTCGTACACATGAACCTTTCATAATATTATATTCAATATGCTAAAATCCAAATTAAATACCACATTTTGTTGTAAAAGGCTTTTAATTAGTTAAGTTCTAAATATACGGCAAATAAAAACAATAGGAAAATGAAATTGTTTTCACTATGCAAATTTCAGAACGCATCCGAATATTTTTTTCTTTTAAAATTACAAGCCACGCCAAGATAAATATTTGAGGTTATTGTTTTATTATTTGTTGATTTGTTTATTTTTTGGAAGTTGAGGACTTGCAAATAAATACCTTCTAATTTGTTATGTTTGAGTTTTATTTCGCATGTTTCCTCGCTTTAGTGTGGTGAAAAATGTTGTGTTTCACTCGGCAGCAAAGCTTGTTCAACTCTCGTGCCTTAAAACCCTCGCATCGCTCAAGATTTCATTTTATGAACCACTCGCTGCGCTCGTGGTTCAACTTCTGGAATCTTTCGCTTACTCGGGTTTCAATATTTGCACGAGAGTTAAACAATCACTTTGCTCCTTAGTAAAACAAATAACTATTTTCGCGCGGTTTGTAAATTGTCTTGAAAATGTATAAGAGGGCCAATAAACTTTTCGATCCACATATTTTCTGTCTGCTGCGTTAAAGGCCATTCATCCTTAGTTGTCTTATCTAGTAAACAACTTTCTAACCTAAAAGTACATGTTTTCTTGATTAAAAATTAAGCAATTTACCAATCACTACGGGCGGACTGCACAAATACGGACTCAGGTATTTTGGTAAGGCAGTTTACAACAAAAAACGTGTTAGGTTAGAAAGTTGTTTACTAGATAAGACAGCTAAGGATGAATGGACTTTACTTTTCATGAACTTACAAATGTACCTACGTCAATTAATACTATACACATATTTAATTAAATAAAATGAAACAGTTGGAACCTAAATGTACCTAGGTACCTATCGATGTGATTGTGTGGGGCCTAACGCATGTACAATTTATAAGCCTTTTTTCTAGCAAACTAGATGAAATTGTCACCTGCGTCAAATAGTGTCGATCGAAAAGTTGATTGGCCCAAGAATATATTTTCTATATTAAAAATAAGATAAAAAGAAATAATGCACATTATGAAAGTAAGAGTTTGTCAACTGAGTCACTTATGTCACGAAAATAGATAAAATCACGAAGTGAAAATCTCGTTTGCTCAAGTGACGGTCAGGGTTCTCAAAAATATCTAAACATATACTTTAATGCCATTAAAACAGTGCCGTGTGGTGACGGCAGTAAGAATACATTTGTCACCACCCCAACTCCTCCTGCGGGTGTCGTAAGAATCGACTAATGGATTGAAGTGTCACTGACCACTATTTGATAAAAGATTGATGATGGGCAGCAGCGTCATCATACTGGACACATTACTGCGATCGCCAATCCGCTTGCCCAGCGTGACGATTATGGGCATTTACCTCCTAATGCGTCTATACGCATAGTTAATAGGAGAGGTCTACGTCCTGCAGTGGACTATCATAGGCTGATGATGATGATGATGATGAAAACAGAAGCCCAGGGTGCTTAGACAAGTTGCCAGTTGCTAACGCTTAGTAAAGTATCGTAGTTTTCCCTCTGTGTCACTCTTTCATACTAGTGCAATAAAGACAGTTAGGTTTCGTTTACGATTGACGATTAAGCGTTAGCGATCGGCAACTTGGCTGAGCACCTAGATATTTGTGAGAAACCTGGCATTTCCGATGTGTTTGGTGGCAACTGTACTGTACTATCATCATCAGCCTATGATAGTCCACTGCTGGACGTAGGCCTCTCGTATTAACTATGGGTATAAACGTATTAGGAGGTAAATGCCCATAATCGCCACGCTGGGCAAGCGGATTGGCGATCGCAGTAATGTGTCCACTATGATGATGCTGCTGCCCATTATCAATATTTATCAAATAGTGGTCAATGACACTTCAAACCCTTAGTCGACTCTTACGACACCCGCAGGAGGAGTTGTGGTGGTGACAAATGTATTCTTACTGCTGTCACCACACGGCACACTGTACTGTCAGTAAAATAATAGTACAATTCGAAAAGAGTGCTAAAATTTTTTTTTTCGATGAGGGTGAAAGTTGGAGCTCTAGTGAAACGAGGGCGACAATCACCCGAGTTATAAAGGAGTTTTTACACGTGTATCGAACGACTTTTTTCATAACAAGTGCCTTAAAAAGAGAAATTTAAGCGTAAAGATTACTCTTCCGCACTAGTTAGGAAAAATAAACTTAAAACAAATATGGACGACTTTCATTTGACGTCTTTGACACATATCGTGAAACACGTCCGCAGATATATTTTTACGTTAATGCTAATAAAATAAATATCAATGATTTTAACGAAAAACGTATGTGATCTCAAGGTTCTTAATTTTAAGTTCGTATTAAAACAAATATCGTGTTCGGAAAATGTGTGATTATGGAATAATGCGAGTTTTTAGGTGTTTTTACGTTTTATAATTATAACTAACGTGAGATTCAAACATATTAAAATATTATCGAACCTGGTTACTCACGTATTTAAGTCGATGATTGCTCGATATGTTTCGACCCATTAAAAGGGTCCTCGTCCAGAGCACCCTCGGCCAAAGCCCGACGCGTCTTGCATCGCCCCCGCCACCACCGCCCGGACGGCGCCCGCGGCCAGAACCCGTTCTAGCAGGGCGTAACCCCGCACCGAGGGTGCTCCGGACGAGGATCCTCTTTATGGGTCGAAACATGTCGAGCAATCATCGACTTAAATACGTGAGTAACCCGGTTCGATGATATTTTAATATATTTTTACGTTTTTTTTTTAGATTATACTGACAATTAGTATAGTTATTTCATCATCATCATCATATCAGCCGAAAGACGTCCACTGCTGAACATAGGCCTCCCCCAAAGATTGCCACAATGACCGGTCCTGCGCCACCCGCATCCAGCGGACTCCTGCGACCTTCACCTATAGTTATTTATAGAACGGTAATGTACCTTTTACCACAGAAACAGTACCTATTGTAACAGATTGTGTACCAAAACCGCAGATGCTATTATTTAAACAGGAATAAACACAATTTACAACAGTTTTCCTTTAGCATTTCTTGTTATTTGGTCCATTTCATCATTTTGAATTTGTGGGTATATTTCGGGTTATTCCCACTCATAATCACGAGCTTTTTCGATCCCAAATGTCCCAAAGATTCCATACAATTTTCGGAAGTCCTCCTTTGTTACCGCCAAAGTAATAAGTGTATGGATAATGGTAACAAAATAGGAAAAAAACATGAAACATTTTTTCCTATTGGGATCGAAAAAGCTTGTGTATGAGTACAAATAACCAAAAATTTTTCCCTAAATTCAAAACTATGAAAAAGGACTAATTAAAAAGTGTAAGATGTCCCAAGATATTAGTTATTTAAAAAAATGCTCTACAGGGCGTCCCAAAGTTATGGGACATGAAGGGGAAGTACCTTAAATATCGTAGATAGTGTATTTTGCTAACGTTGATATGAATAAAATATACCTAAAATTGGATCTGTTTGGCTTGAAAATATATAAATCAAATCTAATAATTTAAAGCACGAGCACTAAGGTATTAAAAAAAACTAATAAAAGAAAAAAATACATTAGACTATGAAATAAAACTATGAAAAATTTCATTCCGGCGTTTCGAACACTTTACAGGGTTCGTGGTCTGCGGATGACATCGGTCCGTTTTCATAGTTTTATTTCATGTGTAATCCTCGCGGTAACCGAAGAAAATATTACATTAAAGTAATCAATATTTTTATTATACTGACATACATACTGCATTTTGTTTTGCTTGTTAGTTATTGGTACGGTCAAACGCAAATAAAAATGCTCAAAAAATATGTCCCAGTGAACTTTTATGTAATAAGAATGCCGTAACATAATAGGATTATTCCAAAACATATTTTTGCACTTGACTATTCCAGTATTTTTATGAAACAAGAAAGCATCTCAAAACGCACATCCGAACGCTTTTTTTCTATCTCGTCAATACACGCTTTCCCAATTTTCTCCCCTAGCAATATCACGTGATCCGCCTATCGTTTGGGCGCGCATGCGCGAACCAGTCCTCGCCCGCACAATACAAAATGGCCACCTCTGGCCTGGCCCAATTGATTCATCCCGTCTCCATACAATAATCGGTACAGAAAACAATTCCACAACACCACAAGTTATTTATAAACTGGCACGGTTAAAATTGCGTTGCGAAATAAGTGGTTTATATTATAACCTATGAACTAGTTAGTATGGTTTAAGTGTGTGATAATCTGCGATTTTTTCGGTGAGTCTAGTCCTATATAGGCCGGTTTGCGGCAGAATGATCTAATACTTAATTATGTCAATGCAGCTCAAATGTTATTTTAAACGACTAAATTAAACAGTGTTCTAAATTTGAAATGCTTTAAAATTACCGAAATAAAAAGTTTAAATCATTTAGTCGTTTAAAAAACAAAATTACAAATTCCTATTCCAAATTTAAAAAGGCAGTGTAAGTCATAAGTCATATAACGATTAGACAAGCAGAAAAATCATGTAATAGCCAACTTTTTCCCGATTTTTTGGTAACGCCCGCCGTCTCGGTTGCACGTATGAGTATGTCTCGCTTTTTGGACTTTCCTGAATGGGCGGCGATCATGCGCATTAGAGATCGGACCCTCTTAAATATTTTATAACGCTTTTTTGCAAGAATAGGGGCTATTATCGGGTCTTATAAACCGTTATTCCTTTTTTAACGTGAATGATTTATTCGACGAAAGCGATTTTTTTTGTGTTTTTTTAGGGCTCATAGAAGATTCTGAGGATAAACGACAATGATTTGATTGGAACACATTTGGTTGAATTATGTCAGAGATCTATTGAGCTTTGGTTGAATATAAAGACAATACATTGAAAAGAAAAAAAATCGTTCCTACTATCGATTTATTCGATAAATACGTTAATGTATTACATTTTTTATGATTGAAACGAAAACTATTTGGGTCAATTGCAAAAAATGTACATAATTAAAGACCTTTTATGAAAACAATATTAAACGTTATAATTTTTGTGTTACGAAGTAAAATTTTGTGTAATAACTTTTAGCACTGAGAAAGGGCGAAAAATTCAAATTTTCTATGAGTGATTAACAATACGAACCTATATTTTTTATATAGATAATAGAGTAGTTATACTAGGTATATCATAGTTATATGTACACACCGTGTTTTTATTGATTTCCGCTAAATTAAAGGGAAGCTTATTTAGGTAAAAAATAATCAATTTCTCTAAAAAGCTACTATCTTAACTCATACTGTTATTGAGTTATTAAAAAAATAAGTTTAATGACTGAACAAGTGTATTGCAACCTTTATTACATCCTAAGGTTACTTATTTTGACATGTGCCGTCAGTCACCTGAGATCTTATTCTTAAGGTTCTATCACATTTGCCATTTCAATTATTATGTATGATAAGGAAAAAAAAAACATTTTTTTACGAAATTAACAAAAGCCGATATACCAGGCAACTTATTAATGTCCCAAGTAACCTGTCCAATTTAATGGAAATCAATAAAAACACGGTGTATAGTTTGTATGACTAACTTTCGTAACACAATTGACGAAATCGTGATTTTTATTTCGATTAAGGCTAAATTATTATTAGAATGTAAAAATATTATTCGTCGTCGACGTATTTACGTCGTTTAACAATAACATACACGTAATATGAATTCCTTACATATAAAAATCACGATATGAATTCCTTACATATAAAAATCAATATCGGGTAACATACAAACAAAAGAAAATCTGTCGAATTGACAACCTCCTCCTGTTTTGAAGTCGGTTAAAAATTAAAATCTCGTTTTATTTTGACAGTTCATTGGACCTTACGCTACAATGCTGCCATCTCCCCCATAGTGGCAGAAAAAGTACCAAAAGTCCTCATTGACAAATCTTCTTTGAAATCGGTTAAAAGCTAAGGCCAGATATTTCGATGATTTCACGTTACAACTAACAAAATGTATGTATAATGCGTACACCGGATATCCTCAATCTTCCTGATTTAACCATAGACAGGCCTAATTCAATTTCAAACAGTTCTCGGTCGACGCCCACCATACAAAATACTATACATATTTGTCGTTGTCGAGGAAAAGGAACCCAGAATCTGTCTACTCTCTGATTAATAATGGGGTTTGATTGAACATATTGCGAAAACAGAAATCAAATTATTTATTAACTAAATATTTTGATTTGTACTTTTAATTTTTCTCCAGTAGTCACACTACTTAATACTATATAAATTTTAAATATTAGATGTCATATACTAAAGAAAATCGACCAAGATCACCTATGTCCGAGGTGGGGATCGAACCCACGTACTCAGCTTTCGCGGCTGATGCCTGTACCCCTCGGCCACTCGGTCTTATTGATCATTTGTCCATATTATGCCAAACATTGCCGTTACGCCAATATGCCGATCTGTGATAAATATACAGGGTGAAACATGAGTCGTGAACAGTAATACGTTTTTCTAACTCTATAAACAACTCTAACAATTAAATGCCCCACAAGTTACTTAAAAATTAACAAGTAATTTTTTTTTCGTATTTTTTTGAGTTTAAGGTTTTGTATTTTATGGCTTTAGGATATTCAAAAGTATTTTTAAGACAAATTAACGGAATGATTTAAATTAACTCTTCAAGTTGAAGTAATTAATAACGGCAATTTTGTCATTTCGTGTAAAATTAAATGATATTTTTTACTTTTAACGTTTTAAATAGCTTAAACAGCCGTTATCATTTCTGCAAAACACCTTAAAAATTAGAAAAATCCACAAAAAATTAAATAAAAAACATAACTACTTCTAAGTAACTTGTGAGGCATACAATTGTTAGTTGTTAATTAGAAAAACGTATTACTGTTCCCGAGTCATGTTTCACCCTGTATACAGGTTTTTTTGCCCTTTTTTTAGTTTTTTCAATATATTTATTTTTAAAACTACAATTTATGTACAAAGATTAAATCTAACTAATCTACTTAACCTAACCTAAATATATCTAAGATTGGCCCTTGTGGCATTGTACCGAAGATGCTGGTGGCATTTCCTCGCTGTATCGCAATACTGATGCGTTGTGCGAGGAAGTCGCCAGCTCTTCGGTCTTTAGTTACGTCAATCAGACGTTTCGCGATTTCAGCAAATAATTTGCGTGCGCTGGGGCCCCATGAATATATTACGATGTTCTTATTACACAGAATTAAAGTGTACTGGGACATATTTTTGAACATTTTTATATGTTTGCCCTTGACTATACATAAAGTGACTTACCGGGATTCGAACACATGACCTTTAAATTTGCAGGCAAGTAAGTCTGAGCTACGAAACCCGTCATATGATGTTTAACAACTAGATATATTAGCAATTATATGAACCACACCTATTTTGTAGCGTGTAATTGACAATACATAAGCCTTATTTCAAGAGACATAAGGTCCATGTTTGGTTAAAAGCTAGTATCATTATTTAGGTCAATAAACATTGTAATTTAAAACGCTAGGCCAATTCTGGGATGAGCTTTTTTTTATGTGACGAAGGTAGACAACCGAGCTCTCAGCCCACCTGATGGAAAGCAATAACTGAGGCCCATACGGACATAGCGACTAAAAAGTCTCCTATGCGCTGCCTACCCTGAGGACTTAGATGGATTGCCTCTATCTATATGGTGACAAAATCGTTTTCTATAATGCGTTTATCATAGCGTAACGGTATAAAACGGTTTAAAAAAAAAAACTAATTATCTCTTAAAATAGACTGAATCCAGAAAACTTTATATTACATTTTTAACTTCAAATTTGGTCAGAATTCCGCAGTTGAATTTTTTCCCTTTCTTCATGGGCACATTGTATAGGAATCGTCTGTAGAATCTAAATAAAAGTAAACAAACAAAAACTTACATTGTTCCGAAATCCCGCACTTTTAGAACTCAATCCTGGTTTTATTACGAACTCAAAATCCTTGAGTTCACATACAGTTTTAGTTAAAATTATTGATATTTATTATAGTGTTAACGTAAAAATATATCTGCGAACATGTTTCAGTAATTAGGTGGTGTGTACATATATTTGGCACTTTGCGTGCATATCGACTGTTCAATGAAATTATTCTATCTGCTATGTGGTGACAATAAGAATACATTTGTCACCACTCCAACTCCTCCTACGGGTGTCGTAAGAGTCGACTAAGGGATTGAAGTGTCACTGACCATTATTTGATAAAAGATTGATGATGGGCAGCAGCGTCATCATAGTGGACACATTACTGCGATCGCCAATCCGCTTGCCCAGCGTGGCGATTATGGGCATTTACCTCCACGTTTATACGCATAGTTATTAGGAGAGGCCTACGTCTAGCAGTGGACTATCATAGGCTGATGATGAATGAAATGAGGTGTCCCACATAGTCATCTGTAATTGTATAACAACATATAATAAATATACAAGAATTGTCAACAAAAATGCTACAAAATCTGCTGACGTTGACATACTTGGCAATGATCCCAACGCGAGCCGATTCGCGTTTTCGTTTTTTGACTGCTGCGAAGTGATCATTTTAGCTATGGCGAAAATTATTTGGTGATACCTGCGACCATATATAATATGGACATCTAACGCCAGCTCAAAAATGCCCCCAAAAACAATTGTTCAATTGTGCCAAGATGGGCAGGACATAGCGCTTTTGTTAACACCGCGTATATTTCGGCGCAACATCTTTGACAAATGTTTATAGAATATAGCCAATCAAAACGTTGATGGATCAATCACAATTATTTTTAAATGGCGGTAGAAGTTTTTATAGGTTGACATAAATTCATTACCGTGATGCATTGAAGAGGGGGTGACACTTGTCAACCAAAATTCAGGACCGTTTTTGAAAAGCAATTTAGTATGGCGTGCGGCTTCCATGTTTTATTTGTTCGTAAGGTGATACACTTTTATTCTATCTCATTAAATATGAGCCTATTTCAAGGCACCGCTGTTTTTTTTTTAATTGGCACAACAAAGTGGCTCCACTCCATCTGATCGTAAGTGAAAAGTGGAACCCAAATCGCGGCGGCAACTAACAGGAGACCTGGATGCTTAGTCAAGTTGCCAATCGCTAACACTTATTAGCATATCATACTGTTCCCTCTCTGTCACTCTTTCATATTAGTGCGACAAAGACAGGTAGCTGCCTTTCGTTTACGATTGACGATTAAGCGTTAGCGATTGGCAACTTGTCTTAGCACCCTGATCGTAAGTGAAAAGTAGAGCCAAAATCGCGGCGGCAACGAACAGGAGACCAGAAGTAACCTGTCAGTTGCCAGGTTGCCACCGCCTTGCTGGCCCGCTTCAGTTCCAAAAAGTGCGAATTTCCGAGATGATTTCAACAATGTTAGATTTGAAATAGGTAGTTAATAAAAATTGTAGATACGAGATTCACAGTTTATTATAGTATCGGTATTGTAATTCAGTTAAGACCCATTGGGAAACTAAATGACCCAAAATGGTAAAATAAGAAGAAACACTACTTAAATCTAGAAGTTTTAATAAAAGTCCATAATTATGGAGAAATTGATATAAACATCAACCATAGCATCCGAGAAGATAGGCAAAGAGCCCTTCTTTTTAATATCACCCATACAAAGGTATAGTCTCATACAAAAAAAAGAATTATACAGCAATGGCTACTTTATTTCGTGAACAAGCCTTAGATTCCCTAGGTCCGATAGTAATCGCCACTAAAATATTCGCCCGTATCAAATACACACCCTGTAGAGCCATGTGGGATATACGTACGTAATGGATATTTTGGACTGAAATGTATAATTTGGTGATTTATATGTTATGTAATAACGAGCATAAATGTATCATTCGTCAGATAAAAGTAAAAAAATTAACCTAACTTGCAAACTTGCATTATTTCATAATCACACACTTTCAGAACACAAACTTGGTTTTATCACTTTGTTACCTCCTAAAACTGTCACTTTGTCTCCTAGCAGGGAAGAAAAGGCCAGTATTTGAATAGGGTGTAAAAAAACATATTACGAAATTTCACTCTGTATAAAATGTGTCAATCGTGGACAGCATAAAAAGTACATCAGTTTAGACCCCCTAGTGTCAGTGACCCAGAATTGCATTACAGTTCGTCGTGACCTCAAATGTTTGACCTCAATGGGATCATTTTGGGACCGGATGGCCAGTTTGGATTAGGAGTCATTGATCCTGTGTCTTCTTCACTCTAATCACACACTTTTGTTGGAGTGGCAGAGACAGATTCTCGATTGAGAGTATACGTTTTTAGGGTTCCGTAGCCAAAATGGCAAAAACGGAACCCTTATAGATTCGTCATGTCCGTCTGTCCGTCTGTCACAGCCGATTTACTCGGAAACTATAAATGCTACAGTAACGAAATTTGGTAAGGATATGTGTTGTATGAACCGCTATAGGATTATGATACTAAATTGTAAAAAAAATTATTGGGGTGGGGGACCTCCATACATGTAACTGAGGGATAGAATTTTTTTTTTGTTGTATATAAGCGTGTGGGGTATTAATAGAAAGGTCTTTGAAAATGATATGAAGGTTTATAAATCTCATTTTTATTTAAGCAAATTGTTTTCGAGACATCAGCTCTTAAAGTCTGAAAAATGTGTCCCCCCCCCTCTATTTTTTAAACGACGCGATATAAAATAAAAAAAAAAATATGTTATGCACATTAATAAACTCTATCAACGATTTTTAGTTTGATTAAATTATCTCCTATAGTTTTTGAGGTAGGTTGATTTAACTGTATTTTTTAATAATAATGACGCGAGTCCGACTCGCACTTGGCCGGTTTTTTTTTAAAGTTCGCGAAAGGCCTACAGTATCCAAAAAGAGTAATACATTTGTTACCACTTGAACTACCTAGCTTAAAGTAAAAAAATATTTAAAATTGCATGTTTTTTGTGATACTTTCATAAATAAAATACTTTTTTTATGTAGTAATTGTTTCACGATATGTGTTATACATGTCAAATGATATGGAAAGTCTGCCATATTTGTTAACATTTTTTTAGATTCTACTGACGACTGGTATACAGTCATCATCCCTATCACCTTTACATTTATTTTTAATAATTACGTCATAGTTTTGTGATATGAAAAATATATCACAATTGTATCAACTAATTCATGAAATGATTAACACTGAAAGGATGTAGGTACTTAGTGGGAAGAATGAATCGATTCATTATCGGAAAAGTGCAGTCATCGGATTTTGGGGACAAAATGAATTGAAACTTTGAAACAGTAGGCAGGTGGGCCATTTTTTAGGCTACGAACAAATAAAAATGGAAGCCGCACGCCATACTAAACTGCCTTTCAAAAACGGTCCTGAATTTTAGTTGACAAATGTTACCCCCTCTTCAATGCATCACAGTAATGAATTTCAATATCAACCTATAAAAACTAAAACCGCCATTGAAAAATACTTACCTCCTTATTCATAAACGTTTGCTAACTTAACAAGCCGCTAATGATTGTTTGGCTCTTTTGCTCTTATGGATACATTGTTAAGATCGAAAGGGACAAACAATTATTAGCGGCTTATTAAGTTAGCAGACGTTTATGAATAAGGGGGTTAGTTGTCATTGGTCCATCAAAGTTCTGTTTGGCTATATTCTATAAACATAATTATGTCAAATATGTTGCGCCGAAATATGCGCGGTGCGCGGTGTTAAGAAAAGCGCTATATCCTGTCCGTTGTGGCACAAATTGAACAATTGGTTTTGGGGGCATTTTTGAGCTGGCGTTAGACGTCCATGTTATTTTTGGTTGCAAAATATAGGTATTATTTTATAAATATGATTTCTACTCAGAATCGTTAGATCTTTCATTCCTAATGGGAGAAAAATGTTGTCTCAAAATACATTTTTCGAACTTTCTATTTCGTTACCGCCATACAAAATGTATGAAAAAATGATGATGGAATGGAAAAAACCTTGAGACAAAATTTTCTCTTATCCAAAAAAAACTTAGGGGGGGTCAACTCTGAAAAAATGGTCCAGGTTTATATACTTAATACATTTATAGATCGGTTTTGCAATGAGTAATTAAGTAAAGATATCGTAACAACATTTAATTTACCTACTTTAGACAAATTGCTTTGCGCTTATGAATGTCAATATAATAGGTCTTCATCTCGGCAACAGCTTAATTCAGTCCACTGCTAGACATCACATAATTATCACCCTATCTCTATAGGATGATGATGATGATAATAATAGGCCTCTATTATTATCATCATCATCATCCTATCCTAGCCGGTTTCGGCCACGGCGACTGCATTCTGCTGAGAGCGTCGCTGATGAGCTCTTAGGTGACTGACATAGCCGATTTTTGCAACGAATGTACGACCACAATCGCTGCAAGTCAGCACCCCTCCGACATAATTACATGTATAATTAATGGCCACATGCGGTCTGGCCTTTAGCTCGTCGCGCTTAGCGTCGAGTTCTGAGCGTCGCCTAGCTTCAAAGTCACGCACCTGCGCGTGCACAGTCTGCCTCCACTTAGAGCGGTCACTGGCTACACTCTCCCAAGTCACTGGCTCTATGCATGCCCTCTTCATGTGACGCTTCAGCACATCCTTGTACCGCAGAAACTGGCCGCCCTGCTTACGCTTGCCATGCTGCAGTTTGCAGTAAAAGATGCGCTTCGCCACTCTGTCCTGTGACATGCGAGAGATGTGTCCGCACCTCTATTATTAACTATGCTTATAGACGCATTAAGAGGTAAATGCCTATAATCGCCACGCTGGGCAAGCGGATTGGCGATCGCAGTAATGTGTCCACTATGATGACGCTGCTGCCCATCATCAATCTTCTATCTAAGAATGGTCATTGACACTTCAATCCCTTAGTCGACTTCCGATACGATACCCACTAGAGTTGTGGCAGTAAACATTATTTTGGACTCTATAGGCCTTCGAATCCAAAAATCGTGAATTCTATATTAATAATCTATCTCTGTCTCTCCAACAAAGTTGTCATTAGAGTGACAGAGACGGAAGCGAATCACGATTTCCGATTTCCGAAATCTTAAACTGTGGTATCGTCATATGACCGAATTCTAAAAGATAGCAGTCTACAAACAACATAAACCGCTTATAACCCTTATTGCAACATGTTAAGGTGCATAAAAGGTCAGATAAATGCGTCCGCGAGAACACTTTCTGTGCAATCTCCTTTTCATTAATTCAGTTCGCGTTGTACCGGCTTACCGAGTTGACGTGTACCGGTATCCGAAGTACCGCTTGCGTTCCGGTACGGATGTGTGTGATAGTGTTGTGTTAAATCGGAACGGAGTTTAGTGATTACGGTAAGGATTTTGAGGTGAATTCTAAAATTAGTTGCAGGAGTAGGAGAAAAAAAATGTTTTTTCTTATGAATTATGATACTCGTATTATTAATATAATATTATGTGTAACCCCCTTATTCATAAACGTCTCCTAAATTAACAAGGTGCGAAGTGTTGTGTGTCCCTTTCGATTTTATATACATATTGATAAGATCGAAAGGGACAAACACTAAGTATTGTTTGTCCCTTTCGATCTTATCAATATGTGTATGAAACCGAATAGCCGTTATGAATAAGAGGGTTAAGTCTCATTCAGCAAACGACAAAGTGGACTGTTTTACTAAAATGGTACATTAGATTTAGATATAGGTTTAACTACAATATGTTTTTTTTTTATGTCAAGAAAAAGAAAATTGATCTAAGCCTCGTAACAACTGTCACGACTTTTGGAAAGTAAAAATAAATATATTAACTGTAATAACGTAATAATTGTATAATGGTGGTAAACAAGCACATGGAACGTCCGATAGTAAGCTGTAGCCGTAGCCTAAAGAGACCTGTTATATCAGTAGCAATGATGTTAAAACTGTCACATCTGTCACCGTGGTAAAAGGTCTGGTGCTAGTAAGGATCCTATCCTGTAAATATTTGGAAACTCTGTTAAATATTAGCCCGCCTGCAGTATTTTCTATGAAAATCACAGCTGACCCGTATTAGTTAACCACGAGTTTATATAAAGCTAGTATGTTTCCGTTCATAATCATCGCTCTCACGTTTTTGACACACTTATAGTTCCGGTATTAAAACGTGCGTAATACTCTCCAACGACTAAGGAAAGAAAGTGTTAACATGTTATGTCAAACTTTTAACTTATAATAAAATTATAAGAAACAGTCACCATGTTTTTTTATGACGAAGGTAGACAACTGAGCTCTCAGCTCACCTGATGGAAAGCAGGAACAGGCCCATGGATATAGTGACCAAGAAATCGAATATGCGCTGCCTACCCTGAGGACTTAGATGGATTGCCTCTATCTATGCCAGTAATTACACCGGCTATCTTACCCCCAAACCGGAACACAGCAGTGCAAACACTGCTATTTAGCGGCAGGTTAACGGGTAAGACGGTGGTAGCTATCCGGGCGGACCCTGCACGAGGTCCTACCACCAGCTATGATAAAACGGAGCGGCTGCCCGAAAAAAATTAAAAAACTGGCCAAGAGCATGTCGGGCCATGCACAATGTAGGGTTCGGTAGTTGTTCAAAAACGGCTGAGCCGATTATGTTTGGAATAGTTTTCTGTTATAGTATTCATCATCATCATCTTCAGCCTATGATGGACGTAGCGTAGGCCTCTTCTATTAACTATGCGTATAAACGCATTATGAGGTAAATTTCAATAATCACCACGCTGGGCAAGCGGATTGGCGATCGCAGGAATGTGTCGACTATGATGACGCTGCTGCCCCTCATCAATCTTTTATCAAATAATGGTCAGTGACACTTCAATCCCTTAGTCGACTCTTACGACACCCGCAGGAGGAGTTGGGGTGGTGACAAATGTATTCTTACTGCCGTCACCAGACGGTTGCACAGTTTACAAAGTTAAGGGTAGTGACCCTTAACTTTGTAAATTGTTTTGAAATCGACCCATAAAAGTTATCAAAAAAAAATTTTTTTTTACCAAAAGCACAGTTTACTATGTTAATAGTGCTTTATTACCACATACTATGGTTATTCATCACTTTCGTTAGTCATTATAACACACGCATAATCTAACACCGGAACTATAAAAGTATGTCAAAAACGTGCGAGTTGCTATAAAAATAGAAACTCACGGTTTTATTTATGTAAGTGGCGAAATATAGTCCCATCTGTCATCGTTGACTGTTGGACTTTGGTGTAATGGTGTCGCATGCGCGTTCCGCAGCTGATGAAATGGTTTAATATAATGTACTTTTGTTCGAAATGGCAAAATTGGCGTTTTTTAGATCTTTAAAACAGAGGTGATCAAATTTATATAATCTTATTACCTAATCCGTTTCGTTATACTATTTAAAACCACGTTTAAAATCAAACTAAAAATGTATGTTTTCGTGATTGTTTACGTATCCAAAACAATGAGTTAGTTGTTTTTAGAGTTTAAACATATTCACGGCAAAAACTTCACCTGTATACGATGTACCTACATCTTATGTACTTTGGGTAATACACTTGTAGGAAGGAAAGTATAGAAAGATACGGTTCAAGGTTACCGATATCATATCAGTAAATAGGTAATAGGTATACCTATTATTTGAAAAGAATTTCACGCATTAAAGATTGCGGACTTACGTAATAATTATCTAAAGTATGGCTTGGACTAAATATCAGTGATACATTTTAATATTACTTGTCATAATATCAAAGAAAAATTTTTTGCTGAGATCGCGAAACGTCTGGTTGACGTAACTAAAGACCGAAGAGCTGGCGACTTCCTCGCACAACGCATCAGTATTGCGATACAGCGAGGAAATGCCGCCAGCATCCTCGGATGCCACAAGGGCCAATCTTAGATGTAGGTTAGGTTAAGTAGATTAGTCAGATATAATCTATGTACATAAATTCTAGTTTTGAAAATAAATAGGTATATATAAAAAATTTTAAAAAAAAGAAAAAAATACCAAAGTTTACCAGCTCAGCTTTCGCGGCTGATGCGTAAACCACTCGGCCACTCCAGTAAATACAGTAAAACAGTTGGTAAAGGCAATTTCACCAGAGTTGAGGTGAATGATAGGACAGCATATTACACTCTAAATATATCCGGTGTCGTGTGCTAAGATGATAATATGTAAAGAGATGTCATAATATATTTTTCATCACACTTGCTGTCTATGCGCGCCCATTGCTTGCACGCGTAGCGGGAGTAATAGAAACGTGAAATTCCCTAGGGAGTAATAGATATGTCAGTACGTCATTTATAGTACATTGTGCATCAAGGGAGGTAAGTACGGAATCACTAACGAGAGTATTAGAAGGCTTTTATGACTCGTGTTAGTATTCCGCTTACCGACCGTGATGCATACAATGTTTTTCATCACACTTGCCGACAAAACAATAAGTTTTACAAATAAATAATTTACAAATAATTTATTTATTTGTAAAACTTATTGTTTTTAAGACATAATATGTACCACCCTGACTAGACCTGCAAACAAACTTTCTTTCGTTTTGAAACGTCAAATTGTGGCAGCCTTGACATTCAGCCACAAAAAAAAAATACATTAGAACTAATGTAATAAGCCTCAAACAGATTTAAAAAAAGTTAGGCGCGAAAAATCTTTTTTTTTTATGTTATACGATACTGTACTACTCGTATTGGTCATTTACAAATTAAATAGCATGGTTCGACGAAATCAGTTAGTTTTTTTTTCATCGCAAGTTTGAGAAAAGAACTATACAAATCTCAGCGAGAAACAAAATCGCAGGCCGCATATTATCCTATACGTATCTGGCCTTAGTTCCCTTGGCCTGATATATCTACTTGGCCTGTAACCCTTCGTTTCGCGTTCTCCATAGTAATGTACTGATAAACTTCGTTATTTTTTTCTTTGGTACATGACATAATATTTAAAGGTAAAACAAAAAATAATACGTAAAAGGATCATTTGTTTTTGTCAGCCTCCATAGCCTAGTTGGTAGTGACTCTGCCTACGAAGCTGGAGGTTCCGGGTTCGAATCCCGGCGAGGGCATTATTTGTGTATTTATTTATCACAAATATTTGTTTCTTGGTCTTGGCTGTCTATATATTTAAGTATCTATATGTATCTATATATTATACATATATATATCGTCGCTTAGTACCCACATCACAAGCCTTCATTGAGCTTACCGTGGGACTAGGTCGATTTGTGTAAGATGTCCCAAGATATTTATTTATTCATTTTTATATTATTTGCTCTTCGTATGGAAAGACGCTTTGTATGGCAATGGAAACCGGTACTGATTCATTCTGTCAACGTAGTTATAGTATACAGTGCTTTCTCTTTCATTACTCATACATACAAACATGTCTTCTCTTTCCGTATTTTAACTTCAAGGTATGAATTTAAAATATTCAAGGTATGAGTATGGGAAATTTAATATACAGTGGAAATATTCATAAAACTTAAATAAATATCTTGGGACATCTTACAAAAATTGACCTAGTCCCACGGTAAGCTCAATTAAGGTTTGTGTAGCTGTCAAAAACGGACAAACCGAACCTAAACTGAATCGCATTTAAGAGATCATGGTATAAAAACAATAAATAGATACTTTAATACATAGACACGACCAAGGAACAAATATCAGTGACAAATACACAAATAATGCCCTCTCCGGGATTCGAACCCGGAACCTCCAGCTTCGTCGGCAGGGTCACTACCAGGCTACGGAGGCTGACAATTATTCATATTCTTATGAACATAATAGTTAAAGATAAGACTTTTGTAAAGTAACTGACGTTTGCTTTCCTCAAACAATATGTACCGTTAGAAATCCGACGCGAGTCACAGTATAGAGAAAACAGTACGTAAATCTACAGCGATATTGTTATATGTAGTGCTTCTTTTGTTATGCTTTATATTGGACAGGTTATACAGGCCGTCTCTAAAACTATGGGACATAAAGGGAAAATACCTTAAATGCTGTAGATGGGATATTTTAGTATTATTATTTAATTTATAGGCGAGCAGCTATTCAGCTGATGAGCCTATGTCACAGTGTCCAGTATTATATAGTTCAAAGTTTGTAAATTTTTATCACATCACTAGTAACTTCAGTCTAATTCATTGTTTAAAAGCCACAAAATTTTGCGTAATAAGACTTTAATATTATTTAAAAAAATATAAATATTGGATGTCATATACCAAAGAAAAAACGACCAAGATCACCAGCGTCCGTGGTGGGGAATATTTAGTTAATAAATAATTTGATTTGTGTTTTCCCAATACGTTTGTTATTTTAAAAGTTAGTCATTTCGTATTCACAGATTTCCTCAAAGTTACTTGCCTCGTTTGGGAATGGAATCGACAACAGTGAAAAAATAAATGCCTTTCTGTTTTATGACGCATGACGCCAATCGAGAGCATGCAACTAATAAAATGATTCTTACATAGTATCTTGAGAGAAAGGAATAGAGTAAAATGACTAAATTTAAGGTTTAAATTGCAAGTAAATAGATATGGCTGACTTTCAATGGCATTTTTTGTCTTTGACACATATCATTGTGTACACGTTCATAGATTTAGTTTTACGTTAATACGAATAAATATGAATAATTTTAAATAAAAATGTATGTGAACTCAAGGTTTAAGGTTTTAGCTGGTGATAAGATCAAGCTTGTATTCTAAAAGTGCATGATAATTAAATAATACAAGTTTTTAGGTATGTTTAATTTTTTTAGGGTTTTGTAGTAAACTACCCTAGCATTATAGTTTCGCTATGTCAGTCTGACGTGTAGCATAGCTCATTTGGGGTTAGTACTAGAAAATTACAATTTCGCACAGGTATACCTACATTTTAATAATGCCGACAAAGTGGTAGAACAAAATATACAAACTTGAAGAAAATAAATTGTCCCCCCCCCCCCCTCTAAGTTTTAACTCGAGGACCCCAAAAATACGAAAATAAAACTTCAGATTTTTTTAAATAAAACTATTTCGAGCATAATCGGGCCGGCCATTTTTGAATAACTACGGAACACTGGGCATAGCATGACATGACATGCACTTACTCAAAACCAACAAACACACTCACGTACATGCAAATTTTATAACCGAAACTTATGTTGTTAATGTTAGTTAATATAAATGCGCTCGCTATATCTTGTTATTGCATGTTCACTGAATTTTTTGTGGACATCTTTTATTGCCTTTGCTTACTATACACTCAGTTTTGTAAATTTCTTATGTATTGCTGTTGATGCCCCAAATAAATCAATGTAAAATAAATAAATAAATAGCCAGACATGCTATTGGCCGGTTTTTTTTCGCTTTCTGTTTCGTACTGGCTGTTAAACGTTATCTACTCATGATACAGCTACTGTGTTCAGTTTTTAAGCACAATCACAGTTAGAGTACTGTTATTAATATACTGTGGAGTGTACCGGTCGGGTCACTTTCACCCATTTCGTCGCTTTCCATACAAATGGGCCAAGGTTGACTGTACCACCAAATGACTACATACATACAAACACATACAAACATACGGAATGTGTTTACTCTCTCATATTTGAGTATTTTCTCTTGTATAATAAAATATTATCGAACCGGGTTACTTACGTATTTAAATCGATGATTGCTCGATGTGTATATACTGACTGTACGCGTCGGGCTTTGGCCGAGGGTGCTCCGGACGAGGACCCTCTTAACGGGGTCGAAACATGTCGAGCAATCATCGACTTAAATACGTGAGTAACCCGGTTCGATAATATTTTAATATGTTTGAGTCTCACGTTAGTTATAATTTTCTCTTGTAAGAGTTTAAGTGAAATCAGTTTTATCGTATTACTAAGAAGCTTATAAATTAAGTACCTATGGTATATACAGGGTGTTTGGCATATGGTTGGACAAACGAAACCACAAAGAAGAAGCACAAAGGTGAGGTCATATGCTATTTACTTTGCTCAATAAAAAGGGCCTAAGTTTCATAGTTCCGGAAAAAAAATGTTCTTAATTTTTATAAAATACCGAAATTCATCAATTAAACTGAAATATCCGACAAAATGCTGATAAAGTGCCTCTTTTTTCGGGTACCTCCTCAACTGGTGAAGTGGGGATGATATTTTTATTTCATGTAATCCTATAGTGTGGGGTAATCATTCAATAGGTCTCTTAAAAAGAATAAGGGTCTTGAAAGAAAGTTTTTTCTAAAGTCCATATTTTCGGAGATAATGGCTCCAGAAGAAAAAAAATTGAGTCCCCCCCTCTAACTTTTGATCCATAGGTCTAAAAAATATGAAAAAAATCATGAATAGTGGGCTTATAGAATAGTTTAAAATAAAACTATTTCGAACGTAATCGGCCCAGCCGTTCTTGAATAACTACAGAACCCTACACTGAACATGGCCCGACATGATCTTTGCTCATGCATCTAGAAAAAATGCGATACGTTAGAAATCGAAAAAAAAAAGGCTAAAAGTTGTACTTTGATATGTGACATAAATAAAAAAACAAAACAGAAAGTAAAACAAAACATCTTTTGCTACTAAACAGTACACGCGTTACATTGATCGTTCGGAGGAAATAAACTTAATTGTAAGGTCAATTCAAATATTTGTCAAATGTTAATAGGTACTTGAAAACTATTGCTAGTAATGCGTATTTATTACCTATTTCGAATATTAAAATTGGAAGTCGTAACAGCACATTACATGATTAAAGCGACAGTATCTCGCGGCAGCATCTTTCCGTCCCTATCACATTCATATAGTTAGTAAAAGACGGAAAGTCTATCCCGCCGCGACATAGTGTCGCGTCAATCATGTGCTAAGCCCGCTGTGATCTAGAATACGAAAAGTATGTTAAGATGTATCGATCATATCATAAAATAAATATTTGTTTAGTCACACCTCGGATATTTAGTTGTGATTAGATAAAATGTATGGAAACCTGCAGTCCTATACTGCCGCAAAACAATATGGCGACTGAAGGCGGCTTGCTATCTACGTTACACTTGTTAATTCCAGGTCAGAGTGAAAGTGATAGCAGTATGCCCTCAGTCGCCAAATAATTTTGCGGCAAGTTAAGATACCGTTCTGCCATACGATAAGTAATAAATGTATGAGATTGACAGATTTGCTGGTGGTAGGACCTCGTGCAGGGTTCGCCCGAATAGCTACCACCGTCTTTCCCGTTAACCTGCCGCTAAATAGCAGTATTTGCACAGCTGTGTTTCGGTTTGGGGGTAAGATAGCCGGTGCAATTACTGGCATAGGGGCAATCCATTTAAGTCCTCAGGGTAGGCAGCGCATAGGCGATTTTTTGTTCACTATGTCCATGGGCCTCAGTTCCCGCTTTCCATCAGGTGGGCTAAGAGCTCAGTTGTCTACTTTCGTCACATAAAAAAAGGTTCGAATGAAAAATCACGTGACTAATTCTATACATTATTATGGTCACATGACTTATCGCTTATCGTTTAAGATTGCAGACATCTTGGCTAGGCTGATTACAACATGTTATGTAATCATTGTGATTATGTTTTGATAAATAAATCTCGTGTTATATAACATTTAGGTAACTATATGTCTTTAAATAATAAATAAGCGATTGAATATAAAAATAAATTCGTTAAAAAACTACACATTATAACAAAAATGTGTAGGTATTATAACTAACGTGAGACTCAAACATATTATAGTATTTTATGCAACCCTTGTTTAAGAGAGGCCAAAAAAGGTGAGTGGCGTGGGTAACAATTTGAGGCGAAGCCGAAAATTGTTATTAAAAACGCCACGATAATTTTTTGACTCAGTTAAACAATGTTGCATACAATACTTTTTCTACGACCACACACTTATTTTCAAATAAAATTGTAAATTTGAGAAATATTCTTAGGGCTGATTTTTCAATCCTCAGTTAAAAGTATCCGTCAGTTAAAAGTATTACCATCCTTATCGCTGGTCATCAGTCAAAAAAGGATAGACCTAACATTTATTTGACAGTTACTGTTATCTGGGGATTGAAAAATCAGTACTTAGTCAAACACAATTTTATTAATCATCAAAGTCGGGCGGGAACGAATAAAACATGGAAGCCGCACGCCATACTAAAGTGTTCCAAAACGGTCCTGAATTTTAGTTGACAAGAGTCACCACCTCTTCAATGCATCACGGTAATAAATTTCAATGTCAACCTATAAAAATTTTAACCGCCGTTTAAAAATAGTTGTGATTGGTCCATCAAAGTTTTGATTGGCTATATTCTATAAAAAAATGTCAAAGATTATCGAATTATGCGCGGTGTTAAGTAAAGCGCTATGTCCTATCTTGGCACAATTGAACAATTGGTTTTGGAGGCATTTTTGAGCTGGCGTTAGACGTCCATGCTGCGACCATATATAACGTGGACGTCTAACGCCAGTTCAAAAATGCCCCCAAAAACAGTTATTCAATTATGCCAAGATGGACAGGACATAGCGCTTTTCTTAACACCCCGCATATTTATCGGCGCAACATCTTTAGGTGCATTCAGACCAAACGAGCATTCGCTATTCTAATGCCCTACTCTACGAAATTCGATCGTTACACAGAACGTGATTCGTCTTGATTTCGTAGAGTGGGGGATAGAATAGCGAATACTTGTTTGGTCTGAATGCACCTTTTGACAAATGTTTATAGAATATAGCCAATCGAAACTTTGATGGACCAATCACAACTATTTTTAAATGGCGGTTTAAGATTTTATAGGTTGACATTGAAATTCATTACAATCATTACCGTGATCCATTGAAGAGAGGGTGACACTTGTCAATGCATCACGGCAATGAATTTGAATGTCAACCTATAAAAACTTAAACCGCCATTTAAAAATAGTTGTGATTGGTCCATCAAAGTTTTGATTGGCGCTATTCAATAAACATTTGTCAAAGATGTTGCGCCGAAATATGCCCGGTGTCACGAAAAGCGCTATGTCCTGCCTATCTTGGCACAATTGAATAATTGGTTTTGGGGGCATTTTAGAACTGGTGTTAGACGTCCATGTTATATACGGTCGCAGGTTCGAAGCGTCCAATCGTCCATGTTATATATGGTCGCAGTTAACACGGAATTTTTAAATGACAGATTATGTAATGTACATGTAGGCAATGTGGTGTAAATTGTACTGTTGTAAGCCAAGGTGCTAGTAATGCGATTTAAACTCACGCGAGGTGCGGGTAGCAACTCTGTATAAATATACATCTATACTATACAGGGTGTAAATACGGGCGAAGATCTTAACGGGTGTTAGTTTAGGACATAATAAGTACATTTAGATAACTTAGGTACATACTGCGACCATATATAAGATGGACGTCTAACGCCAGCTCAAAAATGCCCCCAAAACCAATTGTTCAATTGTGCCAAGATGGGCAGGACATAGGTAGCGCTTTTCTTAACACCGCACATATTTCGGCGCAGCATCTTTGACAAATGTTTAAAGAATAAAGCCAATCAAAACTTTGATGGACCAATCACAACTATTTTTAATGGCGGTTTAAGTTTTTATAGGTTGATATTGACATTCATTACCGTGATGCATTGAAGAGAAGGTGACACTTGTCAACTAAAATTCAGGACCACTTTTGAAAGGCAATTTAGTATGGCGTGCGGCTTCCATGTTTTATTTGTTCGTAGCTTACTTAAAAGTAGAGCAACAAAAATATCCGTACGAAGTAATTCGGCGCGCAATGTAGAGCAACACACTCAAGTTAAACGCTCGTTGACAACTATTTTCGAAAGCAGATGACCAAGGATCGGACAAACGCCCATCATTTTGAAAACATAATCCTGTTCCGTACAGTAGAGACTTCATTATCTTTTGATGTTGACATATTATAGATATCACGATGTGCTGGGCATTTGTTTTCATAAAAGCATTAACATAACAATACTCTTGAGGCTGCGTTAGATTAAAGTAAAAAACTGTAAACAAACCTGCATATTTGCATTATTTCATAATTACGCACATTCAGAACATGATTTTGGTTTTATCGCCAACTTAAAATCTTAAACCTGAAGTTCACATACATTATTTGTTAAAATTATTGGTATTAACGTAAAAATATATCTGCGAACGCGTTTCACGTTATGTGTCAAAGACGTCAAATGCAATGGAGAGTAGCCATAGTTGTTTACCTTTTTTTACTTCCAACTGAAGAATGGTATAGCATTTTTTTGGCCAATAGTTGACTGGTAGAGAATGCCTTAAGGGAATAAATCCGCCAATTATACTTTTTTTCTTATTGTGCAATAAACAATTAATAAATAAAAAATGTTAGTATATCATCATCATCATTATATCAGCCGTTATTCGCCCACTGCTGAGCATAGGCCTCTCTTCTTGTACGCCACTGGTCCCGGTCCTGTACGCTTATGATGGTACCGTGTTTAATCGTTTGTCGTTATTGCCGTCAGGTTCTAACAAGTATGTAAGTGCGAAAGTGATGCGTAGCACGATAAATAGATAAAACGGGACCATCATAAGCCACCTGAGCTAACCTAATCCAAAAGTGACCCGCACTTCTTCAAACATCGTCCACCCATCGAGCGGTAGACGGCCAGCGATTCTCCCATCAGGATGCTTAAGCCAAGTTGCCAATCGCTAACGCTTAGTAGCGTATCGTAGTTTTCCCTCTCTCACTCTTGTATATTAGTGCGACAAAGACGGTTAGCTGCCTTTCGCTTACGATTGACGATTAAGCGTTAGCGATTGGCAGCTTGTCTATGCACCCTGGCCACTTTCAGATTAGTATATCATGTTAAGTAAATTTTTCATCACACTTGCTGTCTAAGCGCGCCATTGCTTGCATGCATAGCGGGAGTAATAGAAAAGTGAAATTTCCTAGGGAGTAATAGAAATGTCAGTACGTCATTTAATAATATTTTGTCTCAAAAAATATTTTCTTGTCGGCAAGTGTGATGAAAAACATTGTATGATCACGGTCGGTAAGCGAAATACTAACTCGAGTCATAAAAGCCAGTCGAGTCAAAAATTCTAACACTCTCGTTAGTAATTCCGTACTTACCTCCCTTGATGCACAATGTGCTATTATGTCACTTACCAACTCCCGTTACTGTTATATTACAGTAGACGTAAGTGAAATCCTTATCGTATGGGTTTATGTGATCTATATTTGAATTTTCGTTGAAGTATAGCTTGCAACTCCATTCCTCAGTTTTATTTTTAACAGCACGTTTCTGAAAAAAAAAATCAATAGAGTTTTCAACCTCCGTAGCCTAGTTGGTGACCCTGCCTATGAAGCTGGAGGTTCCGGGTTCGAATCTCAAGGGCATTATTTGTGTATTTATTTATCACAAATATTTGTTCCTTGGTCATGGCTGTCTATGTATTGAAGTATTTATATGTATCTATCTATTATATATATCGTCGCCTGGTACCCACATCACAAGCCTTAATTGAGCTTACCGTGGGGCTAGGTCGATTTGTGTAAAGATGTCCAAACATATTTATTTATTTGAATTTATTATTATTTGTTTATTCAAAATATTTTCAAAATCGAAAGAATTCACGTAAAAAAATAAGGTATATTATTTATGAAATATGATAAATGGCAATGGCACATATTTCGTCGCTATCATCATCATCATCAGCCTATGATAGCCCACTGCTGGATGTAGGTCTCTCCTATTACCTATGCGTATAAACGCATTAGGAGGTACATACCCATAATCGCCACGCTGGGTAAGCGGATTAGCGATCGCAGTAATGTGTCCACTATGATGACGCTGCTGCCCATCATCTTTTATCAAATAATGGTCAGTGACACTTAAATCCCTTAGTCGACTCTTACGACACCCGCAGGAGGAGTTGGGGTGGTGACAAAATTATTTTCGTTGCCTTGTTTCATACCACTCTGTCACGCTTTTAGTTGCTGTTTGGACTCAGTATATAAAAAAATCCGGTGCTTGTATTTCTTTTTTACGCTAGATTTTAATCCATACATCAAAAATTTGAAACAAAACATCATCTCATACAAAAATTATAACTGTGTCACGTTTTTTAGGGACACAAAATAAGACAACGAAAATAATTTCGACCCAAATGTATTCTTATTGCCGTCACCACACGGCAGTCGCTACACTTAAAAAAAATTACGATCGTATTGTGTTACATTACGACAGTTAGCTATACAAACTATGTGGTATACTCTGTAGAATTTATACAAAATTTACTTCGTAACACAAAAATTATGACATTAAAATTTGTTTTCAATAGAGGTCTTTAATTATGTACCTATATTTTTGTGGCAATACACACCCATAAAGACAAGTAGTATACAGGGTGGCCCATTCAAATCAGTCAGTATGGGAAAGTCAGAAACTATGAAACATACGAAGATCTGTTCTTAGGAAACATGTCATCGATTTTAATAATAATAATAATAACACTAACACCGAGTACTTGCACAGACATAACCTCGTAGCCAGTATTATACACCAGCAGCTTGCTCTTCAATACGGCCTTGTGGACGTCGAAGTGCCATACTACAAGTACACAACTGCACCAGTTCTCGAAAATGGTCGTGCCACGCTCTATTGGGATCGATCTATCATCACGGACAGGACTATTGTAGCCAATAAGCCTGATATCGTGCTGGTAGATCGATCGCAGCGCCGGGCTGTGCTCGTCGACGTCACCATCCCCCATGATGAGAATCTCGTGAAGGCCGAGAAGGACAAGTCCAGTAAGTACCTAGACTTGGCCCACGAGATAACCGCCATGTGGGATGTTGACTCGACGATCATAGTCCCGATAGTCGTTACAGCGAACGGTTTAATAGCGAAGAGTCTCGACCAACATCTTAAGAGTCTCTCGCTAGATGGCTGGATCAAGGGTCAGATGCAGAAGGCAGTAATCCTGGACACGGCGCGGATAGTCCGTCGGTTCCTCTCTCTGCGGCCTTAACCACCGGCAGCTTGGGCCCGCCCCGTTGCCGGCGGCACCCTAGGTTAGGTTTTTTATAATGTGTTTATGTGTTTTGTATTGTTTTTGTATGTTTTATTGTATTTTACTTTTATAGACATTTTGTAAAAAACCTAGCCTAAGAGAATATTAAAATAAAGGGAATAATAATAATAATAAAAATCTTTATTTCAGACCAGGTCCATATACATTCAAATTATACACACAACAAATTACAAATTACAACACATGTGATAGAATTAGTAACAAATAAATGAATAATAAGACTATGGTTAGTAGGTACAGACAGGACAAACACAAGAGACACATTTACATAGGATATATTGGATTGCCTGTCAGCACATGTATCAAATGGCAATGATTGATGTACTGACAGTCAAACCTTGACGCGAATACCCTCAGGATGCTGTTAGAGCTGTCTCGCACCCTACGCAACAGGGATGTGCACCGCTTCCGCATTGTGGCGTAGAAACAGTCTACTCTAGCATTGGCAAACATCCCAATCCAAGGAAAACTGCGTTGATAAATATGAAAAAAAAAATTTTTTTTCTTAAGATTTACACAATAAACACCTAGTAAAATAAATGTTAATACGTGAAAACATTGAATTTCATTCATTTTAGACATCTTGTTTCCTAAAGACATTTACTGCTTAGGACCTACCTACACAAACGAAATATGAATAGAAATAGTGTAAATTTATTTTTTCAAAACAACCGGGTTCGATTCCCTAGCTGGGTACAGTTTTTTTTTCAAATGTATGAATGCAGTTTTTCTTTTTATCAAAATCGGTGACATAAGAACAAATCTTCGTATATCTTATAGTTTCAGACTTTCCCATACTGACCGATTTGAATGGGCCACCCTGTATAGTAAAATAAAAAGACTTACCTCAAACCAAGTTTTTTTATGAATAGTTTCTTGTCCTAATTCGGATCCATATGTACACCTGTAATTCATATAGTCATATATACACGATATTCAGCTATATCCCTGCAAAATGTATGAAATTAGAATCGAATCAGCGATATAGTACTTTCCGGGTCCAATTTGACTAACGTAATATCAACATAGAATGCATTTGGGCATTTCTCAGAGCGTAAACGGACATCTCATTCATCTGGTCACGTTTTTTGGAAGTGGCTGAATGATTTGAGGTTGGTTTTGGTTGTCTTATAGAGAAACGGGTGCGGTATCTGATGACCGAAATGGTACAAAAAGATGCACGTTTTGTATAACGAACGTATTTCGTAGAGTGAAGGATAGAATGAGCGAATGCTCGTTTGGTCTAAATGCACCTTAAGAGGCCTACGTCCAGCAGTGGACGGAGAGAGGCCGACGACGATGACGAATTTAAACATTTTATTCCAAATTTAAGAATTATGGGTGAAACAACTTTTTTATGTTATTAGTTATTATTGCCATGGGTACGGGTACGGCTACATAAGAAAGGAAAAAATCAATTTTCTGATGTTAATAAGCCCTTTCCTTATGGCACGGGTCTCACCGCGAGCTATAAGCTATAAACTATCGGCTATAAACATGAACAAAATATACCCACTCTCGTGTAAAAAACCGGCCAAGTGCGAGTCGGACTCGCGCGCAAAGGGTTCCGTACCATTATCAATTTATTATTAAAAAAATACAGTTAAATCAACCTACCTGAAAAACTATAGGAGATAATTGAATCAAACCAAAAATCGTTGATAGAGTTTATTAATGTGCATAACATATATTTTTTGTAGAATTTTATATCGCGTAGTTTAAAAAATAGAGGGGGGGGGACACATTTTTCAGACTTTGAGAGCTGATATCTCGAAAACGATTTGCTTAAATAAAAATGAGATGTATAAACCTTCATATCATTTTCAAAGACCTTTCTATTAATACCCCACACGCTTATATACAACTAAAATTTTTTTTCTATCCCTCAGTTACATGTATGGAGGGCCCCCACCCCAATGGTTTTTTTTACAATTTAGTATCATAATCCTGTAGCGGTTCATACAACACATATTTTTACCAAATTTCGTTACTGTAGCATTTATAGTTTCCGAGTAAATCGGCTGTGACAGACGGACAGACGGACAGACGGACAGACGGACATGACGAATCTATAAGGGTTCCGTTTTTGCCATTTTGGCTACGGAACCCTAAAAAAGAATGGCGATACTCGCCCGGCGGTGATAGCTGATAGCTGGGCGAGTATCGCCATTCTTTTTTTTATACGGGAGTGTGTATCTTTTGTTGTCTGTTGCCTAATGGGCCACCTACGAACATGGATTACACGTATGTTCGCATAATTTAAGTAGCATAATTTTTCATAAAACCAGCGTGACTGTAACAGACAGAAAAAAGTTGATGCACCCTTATGAACTTACTCAGATTTCTGAACGTAAATATCCGTTCTTTGATGATACATATTGATAAAGTCAGGAGGCGTAAACGCTGCTTGCAATCTGACCGTTGCCCCCTTGTTGGCTTCTACATGTTGTGGTGTTGGTATACATTTAGCATATTTTTGACCCTGATCTTCTTTAATATAAACATTGAACGTGACATCTGAAACAAAGTTCAAAATTTTACTAATATTAGGCACTTGTTCCACTAACGGCAATGAACGAGCAGCTAGTAGCGATCGGCGAGATTTCGCTTCGCGGCAAGTTTCTCTTAGGAAATCTACTCGCCAGCTGTGTGAACAGCCTGTAAAGATATCTGTCACTCTCACGTACACGGAATCTACAGGGTGCCCGCGAGGAAAGGGAAAAAATTCAACAGCGGATTTCTGACCAAATTTGAAGTTAAAAATGTCAAATGAAGTTTTCTGGATTCAATCTATTTTAAGAGAAAGTTAGATTTTTTCTTAAAATCGTTTTAGACCGTTACGCTATGATAAACGCATTTTAGAAAACGATTTTGTCACCATGTTGTCTTAGTCTTGTCATACTTAATTGACAGAAATCAAATAAACAAAAATATTTTTAATTAAGGTAAGGTGGGGTAAGATGAAAAGGGTTTTTAAAAGGGGTAAGACAAAAAATCGTCCTTCTGGCACAGTATTAACGACGACTTTCTGTCTTACCCCCTCAAAAAAACCTTTTCATCTTACCCCACCTTACCTTACCTAGCAAATGTAAAAAAAACTTTAAAGTGCATTTTTTGCGATAGTTTGATTAATAAAAGCCTTTTTTGTGTATTAAGGCATTCAAAACAACAAAAAAAACTTAAAAAAAAACATTTTTTTTTGCAGATTTGACCAAAACTCATTAACATTTTTTGTTTCTCTTAGTCTCAGGAATATGCTGTTAGAATTTTTCCCTTTCCTCGTGGGCACCTTGTATATCTTTTGTTAGTTTCTTGGACGAGAAAATAGTCGATAGCTGATCGATTACCTACTCGCCTTTGGCACTGATAGCTGATAGCTGGGAGAGTATCGCCGTGTCTCTTTTATTTACACGGGAGTGCGTATTTTTTGTTCGTGTTTATAGTTAGCCGATAGTTCATAGCTTAGTAGCTCGCGGTGAGACCAGTTATGCTATTCTTTTATTTACACATTCGACGCTGCGTTCGTCAACGAGCTCGACGTCGAGACAGCCTTGTCTAAAATCCTAGCTGTTTTATTTGACATTAGTAATCGAGGCTGTGAGCGAGCTTTCGAGAGAATACGAAGTTCGTACAGTAAACGTCAAACTCTCGACGCAGTGTAGTTCCAGCTCACGCCGCATTCGTCGCCGAGCACTAGTGTCGTTTGAAGTACATTAGTGAATACAATTTTTAGGCTCGACGCTGCCGCAGCGCTGACACAGCGCTGACAGCAAGGCGGTTTCCTTAGTGAATAACACTGCAGTGTCTTTGGTGCCTTAGATGTCTCATACCAAAGGATAAATACCGAGTTTATCTTACCAACGCCTGTGGGATTTGAACCTAGGTCCTCAGCTTTCGTGGGTGATACCTAAATCACTCCGGCTCTCAAACTTAGCGGACACCGGTCAAAGAACTGGTCAAAAATGACCACAATCCAACAGAGGTGGGAGTAGTGTTATTAAAAAGGCCTACTTATGGACTTCATTTCATTCTATGAGTGCAATTTTGAATCCCAGTGTATAATTTCATATAAAGCAAGGGCTTGTGCATAAATCACGCGAGGTCCTATAGGGGGGGAGGGGGTCCAAGAAAACATCACGAAAGATCACGTTAGGGGAGGGGGGGGCTGTACAAGGAGACCTCACGTGTACGATGAACAAACTAAGAAATATTGTGAATTTCGGCGACCGAACGTTAAAAGTAGCCGAAAAAACCTCGCATGATTTATCCACGATAAGGCGTGGTTTTTTTTAATATTTTGATTTATGAAATAAACGGATTAACTCGCGTATATTAACTAACTTTAACTTCATTCCGACGTTTCGAACATTTACAGGGTTCGTGGTCTGTAAAGTGTTCGAAACGTCGGAATGAAGTTAATGTTAGTTAATAAACCTACGCGAGTTTATCCGTTTTCATAGTTAAGTATATTTCATGTGTAATCCTCGCGGTAAACGAAGAAAATATTATTTTGATTTATGTTTTCTTTGGTACATGATTTATAATATTTATAATTAAACTTTAATAAAAACAATGGTTTCATTTGTTCTAGAAATAAATATAGGTAAAAAATTGTTCTACAAAAATATTCGATGATTAAAAATATTAGATGTCTAAGTTTTTTTTATTATTAATGAGAAGTTTTTGTCTATGATTGGCACGGCACGATTAATAACAATTACACCTTATGGAAGATATTCAATTACGTTTTGCACTATTGTTGAAAGCGTTTGGACTTTAGTTAGGTGATTTTACACTTTACGGTACACATTTTGGTATAGGAGACTTTTTAACCGATTTCAAAAAAAAGGAGGAGGTTCTCAATTCGACAGATTTTTTTTTTACCTAACATACATAATGTTAGGTACCCTATATCTTCGAGACTCGGGAACCGATTTTAAAATTTCTTCTTGTGATCGAACGTGTATATATTACCCCGAGATGGTCCCGTTGGCACCAAGTTGCGGTCTGATGATGGGATCTTGGAGAAATCGAGGGATCTTTTCAAATTTTATAGGTACTTGTATGGCGCTTTTGGTAATTTTCATTAATTTACAAGAATTTGCATTCAGAAAGTAGGATTTGATGATGGGAAACCAATCATGGAAACCACAAATGATAGGATCTTGGAGAAATCGGTTGAAGTTGATTGTTTTTAAATTTTTAATTCATTGATTTATTTTTGTCACGAGAGGTATCTAAAGCGTACAAATAAAATACATACTTTTATCCTGGCCCGAACTGTTTTGCCCATAATTTTCACACACATAGCACAGTAATAAAATTATTATAATTTTCATTTTAAAATACAAAACTACTTATATTAAATCCATTCTCCCATTGTCTAACTTAATGTACAACTGAGTGTTAACTGAGAAATTACGTCACAGGGTATTCTGTATGACACATTAAGGATAAACCAGAATTATCCTCAAATTGTCAATCTGTTTACAGCACTATAAATACTGTTATTACAGATCGCTGTCACAGTGTTAAAAGGTTCTATAATGCACTTTTATTTAGCGGAAATTATTTGTAATAATTATGTAGTTATTTATTTTACAAGGGGACAAAAATGTTGTTTAACTGTCGTGTCAATATTGAGACCTGAAATAGCGAAAGATCCCAAATTTGAGCCACTAGCGTAACGAGTGGCTTACAAAGTCACCAATAAAAAATGGCCAAGTTAACATGTGAGCTCCGATTGCGCATGTTTACTACGATCATACGGATCCGTTTATACTAGGCTTTAGTGGGCCGTAGGAATTAGAGCAAAGTCAAATTACTTTACCCACAAGTTGATGAAAAGCGTTTTTACCCGCTCGTACTAAATGATAAACGAGCGCTTTACGAGCTAGTGAGGGGAAAAATAATTTATGCTTAAAGTATAAAGTATAGTTTAGGTCCCCGTAGTTTTTAACCTCCTGAGTCCTGGATAAAATATGAGTATCGCATAAAAGCCGAGAGTCCTTTACAACACCATCAGATTTATGTCCTGGGTAAAAATCGAATACGCTCGCATAAAAGCCGAGAGTCCTTTACAACACCATCAGCGTTATGTCCTGGGTAAAAATCGAATACGCTCGCATAAAAGCCGGGAGTCCTTTATAACACCATCAGTGTTGAGTCCTAAACTTTCTGTCGCTTATTTTAAGGTTTAAAATGAGTTTGTCAGATTTTTGTTGGAAAAAAGTTGGTTATAAACTTTAAGAGGTATATTTGAAATTTGAACATTGTCACACTGACATTTAGTTCAGATTGAATTACCCTAACCCTTAATAAGGCATCAGTCACACCTAAATTTCATTGGCTTTGACACTAATTAAATGACAGAATAAGTTTCAAAATGAGGTGGTAAATATATTACCATTGCCCTATTAAGGGTTAAAGTAACACAGAACTGTGTATTATTGGCGTAGCGAGATATATATCATCAGTCTATGATAGTCCACTGCTGGACGTAGGCCTCTCCTATTAACTATGCGTATAGACGTAGGAGGTAAATGCCCATAATCACCACGCTGGGGTGGGCGCGATCGCAGTAATGTGTTCACTATGATGACGCTGATGCATTCTGGCTATCATCTTTTATCAAATAATGGTCAGTGACACTTCAATCCCTTAGTCGACTCTTACGACACCCGCAGGAGGAGTTGGGGTGGTGATAAATGTATTTTTACTGCCGATGCCGTCACCACACGGCCAGTAGCGAGATTTTGCAATTTATCTATATTTGAAAAACTTAGTGTGGATTTGTGTAATTTTGAAATAACAGACTGGATTTACGGAGTGTTATCTCATTAAGGTAGATTTAGACCATACGAGCATTCGCTCATTCTATCCCCCACTGTACGAAATTCGTTCGTGACACAAAACGTGATTCGTCGAAATTCGTTAATTTGTCAGTTGATCGTCGTTGATCAGGCGATTCGTCTGTTCGTTTTCCGCCTACAGCATAAAAAAATAAAAAAGAGGTTTATATACGCATAGTTGACTATCCTGTGCGAAGCACAGTTGGGTTTCTAGTAGTTTAATAAACGTTTTCAGAAAAGTAAGTCAATGCTACTCAAATTATTCGGTTCGAAAGCATGACATGATAGTAATGGATTGTGATACGTCATGTCATGACACATATTGATTGTCATATCTGATTGTGTCAAAATTGATATTAAATGGATTTAATCCTTTTTACGCGCGTTTCCGACCTTTGGACTTAGCTATACATATTATATTTTATATAATAAGAATAGTCGCTTTGTGATTGTCACATAATTGTAAATTTTCTATTTTATTATTATTTAATATTAAAATTATGACGTTTATAGACCTTTTACATCTCTAAATCTTATTTTTCTCTTTATTCTGACAACTAGCGACCTTTACATCTCTAGTAGTACAGGTAAATTCACCAAAGCTGGCACGAATGGAATGAATGAAATGAATGACATTTATCATTGTGTGTATGCGTTCGTCCTATACCTACCTGTATCACTGTCATTAAGACATCCACACATAGATACTTTCTGTCACTTACTCGATCCATTCGTGCCAGCTTTCGTGAATTTACCTGTACCTATACATATATAAATAAATAAATATCTTGGGACATCTTACACAAATCGACCTAGTCCCACGGTAAGCTCAATTAAGGCTTGTGATGTGGGTACCAGGCGACGATACATGTAATAGATAGATACATACAGATACTTAAATACATAGACAGCCAAGACCAAGGAACAAATATTTGTGATAAATAAATACACAAATAATGCCCTCGCCGGGATTCGAACCCAGAACCTCCAGCTTCGTAGGCAGGGTCACTAGTGTCACTACCAACTAGGCTACGGAGGCTGACTAAATATATAGATGCATATTGTGAACTTGTATATTATTATGTCGCCACGATATAGATTTTCCATCTTTTACTAATTATATGATTACAAGAGGGATGTATAGTCTATCTCTCGGCGACTTATTGTCGCACTAATCCTGTGCTAAGCCTAAAGTCCATTCATCCTTAGTTGTCTTATCTAGTAAACAACTTCCTAAAATAAAAGTACATGTTTTCTGTTGTAAACTGCTGTTTCCTTTTTAAAAATTAAGCAATTTAATAAATTTACAACAGAAAACGTGTACTTTTAGGTTAGAAAGTTGTTTACTAAATAAGACAGCTAAGGATGAATGGACTTTACATTCGTCAGTATAATCCAAAAAAATGTAAACTAGTATGGTTGACTTCCCATAGCATTTGACGTCTTTGACACATATCGTGAAATGAAACACGTTCGCAGATATATTATATTATTACGTTAATACTAACAAACATCAATAATTTTAATTAAAAATGTATGTAAACTCAAAGTTTAAGGTTTTAAATTGGTAGTAAAACCAAGATTCTGTTCTAAAAGTGCGTGATTATGAATAATGCAAGTTTGTAGGTTTGTTTATTTTTTTTATTTTGTAGGTAAGACGAATGGTATAAATATGATTCTGTAAAATAAAACCTCCAAAAGTCTTTAACCTACATTTAGCGCATTGACACATGTCTGGCACAAAAAAACCCAAAGCGACATTGACGCTTCAATATCTGTGATATTATCGCAAATTTTATCAATTTTATACTAAAAAAGAATTGATGAATCGATGTATAGGTCGCGTGAGGAATTTGCTATCGCTAGTTTAGCTGGTCATCATGACTTTACGTGAATTCATAACTGTTTTGTGACTCGGATGTTGTATGATAGTGACATTCAGTTGTTCCCTTCGTTCTTACAAGTTTTATATTGAGGTAAGCAATTATATAAATGCTAGTTATTTGACGCCACAATAAGCATCAAGTTTTACCCTCTCGATCACCAAATACTTAGATATACATTGATTTAGAGCATTACCAAAAAGCACGAGTTTACCACTTGAGTGTACTGTAAAACCTAACTGTAGTCCAAAAGCTTTTTCTCTATAAATGTAAGAATGTACCTTAATATTTGGTGTGTATTTGTAGTTCTGCAATTAGGGTATTTTCTTCTTTCTTCTAAAGATCCGAGCAATGATCCCAAATCTAACTAACCTAACCGATATCTAAGATTGGCCCTTGTGGCTTTGTACCGAGGATGCTGGCGGTATTTCCTCGCTGAATCGTAATACCTACTGATGCTGGCGACTTTCCCAAATATCTTCAAATATTATTCTTGTTTTAATCATGAAGTTCTTACACTAAAGCTCACCATTAATAATAAAAGAAGAAAAGAGAAATTGAAGTGTCATTTAATATTTGTTTAGTAGAAGTTCGCAGCATCATCATAGTGGACACATTACTGCGATAACCAATCCACTTGCCTAGCCTGGCGAATATGGTCATGTAGCTCCTAATACGTCCATACGCATAGTTTCATAGGAGAGAGGCCAACATCCAGCAGTGGACTGATTCCGATGATGTTATGTGATGTGAACGATAAAAGAACTTTGACAAAACTGAAAAGATTGGGACTAATTCTTACTAAAAAGTTACCCTGACATATCGACGCTTATCATGAATAACGCTGTATTCCAAAATAGTACGCGCTTGCAATTGGAATTCTAGTGATTCATTGTCAGAATTCATATTACAACAAGATATTGTCTAAAGATGCAGCGTTGTTCCTGATAATTATCTTATCTCACTCGCACAAAATGGCTCACATGCACCATCGTACATGAGAGCTTAGAGTTTGTTTCATACATTTTATCGACATATTGACGTGCCTGCCCGCCCGGTCATATCATCATCATCATCAGCCTATGATAGTCCACTGCTGGACGTAGGCCTCTCCTATTAACTATGCGTATAGACGCATTAGGAGGTAAATGCCCATATTTGCCACGCTGGGCAAGCGGATTGGCGATCGCAGTAATGTGTCCACTATGATGACGCTGCTGCCCATCATCAATGTTTTATCAAATAATGGTCAGTGACACTTCAATCCCTTAGTCGACTCTTACGACACCCGCAGGAGGAGTTGGGGTGGTGACAAATGTATTCTTACTGCCGTCACCACATGTCTGGTCACATCGGTCGAATAGAATAATGCTTAATAATAATAAATGCTTGTTCACGAAATAAAGTAGCCATTGCTGTATAATTCTTTTTTTTTGTATCAGACCATACCTTAGTATGGGTGTTATTACAAAGAAGGGCTCTTTGCCTATCTTCTCGGACGCTGTGGTTGATATTTATATCAATTTCTCCATAATTATGGACTTTTATTTAGACTTCTGGATTTAAATAGTGTTTCTTCTTATTTTACCATTTTCGATCATTTAGTTTCCCAATGGGTCTTAACTAAATTACAATAGCGATACTATAATAAACTGTGAATCTCGTGTCTACAATTTTTATTAACTATTTCAAGACTAACATTGTTGAAATCGTCTCGGAAGTTCGCACTTTTTTGGGCGTGAACTTTTGTATTAAGCATTATCTGAAGTTATTTTGATTTTGACGACTTTTCAGAGAATGCTTTTGATATTGGATTGTTAAACATAAAACAGAAGAATCAATTTACAGTCCCATGGCTGTTAGAACTACATGGGACTGTTTCGTAACAGTAGAGACTGATTTTACGATGGCTACTTTATTTCGTGAACAAGCTTTAATACAATATGAGACTTCAAATATTAGCAAACGAACGTTACACGCATCACCTATGTCCAAAGTGTCGATTCTAGGGCGCTACAGAAGCCCTATACGGTAGGGTCGGTCGGGTTAGACCGGCGCTCCACTTTCCGATAATTCCCTTCAAATCAGCCTCCGTAGCCTAGTTGGTAGTGACCCTGCCTACGAAGCTGGAGGTTCCGGGTTCAAATCCCGGCGAGGGCATTATTTGTGTATTTATTTATCACTAATATTTGTTCCTTGGTCGAGGCTGTGTATGTATTTGAGTATCTATTTATCTATCTATTATATATATCATCGCCTGGTATCCAGATCACAAGCCTTAATTGAGCTTAACGTGGGACTAGGTCGATTTCTGTAAGATATCCCAAGATATTTATTTATTTATTTATCCTAGTGTTTGAACTCATGTGGATATAATAATATGTAAAAAAAACCGACCAAGTGCGAGTCGGACAAGCGCGCAAAAGATTGCGTAATATTATCAATTTATTATAAGAAAAATACAGTTAAATCAACCTATCTCATAAACCATAAAAACTAATGTAATCAAACCAAAAATCATTGAAAGAGTTTATTAATATGCATAATTTTTTTTTAAATTTTACACCGTAACATACACGTCTGGTGACGGCAGTAAGAATACATTTGTCATCACCCTGATTCCTCCTGCGGGTGTCGTAACAGACGACTAAGGGATTGAAGTGTCACTGACCATTATTTGACAAAAGATTGATGATGGGCAGCAGCGTCATCATAGTGGACACATTGCTGCGCTCGCCAATCCGCTTGCCCAGCAGGGCGATTAATGGGCAATTACCTATGCGCATAGTTAATAGGAAGGGCCTACGTCCAGCAGTGGACTATCATAGGCTGATGATGAACTTGGTTAAAGATTTTAAGTTCGTAATAAAACCAAGATTGTGTTCTAAAAGTGTGTAATCATAGAACAATGCAAGTTTTTAAGTTTGTTTATATTTTTTTCGATTCTAAAGTCGTCAAAGTCTGTATCGACAATTCGACACCGCTTATTACCCGCCCGCTATCATTACCCAAGTCTCCCCTACACTTAACGATCGCATTTTAAGTAATCAATATTTCTTGTACAAAATGCCTAATGAGTAATGACAAAACTTTGAAAATCAATATGTCTAGTGCTTAAAATAACCACGTATAGCTTAAGTAGTTAGTAGGCTCATTCTACTTTGACCATAAACTTTAGTCACATTTCGTAAAATGAATGTTTTGGAATACTTGGTCATTAGGTACTGCAATTTCGTCTGGTTTGGTTGAGTCTGTGGTTGAGTAAGAGGTTTAATAAGCATATCGATGCCTGTAGTTTTGTAGTTATAAAAAAATAATTATAGTTACATATTGGTTCAAGAATATATGTCTCCGAATAGAGAGTAAATGCCCATAATATGCATGATGACTGGCAAGTCAAATCAGCATCTTTTTTGGAATTTCATATGCAATACACAAAAGTGACGTCACGTTTAGGTATTGCCAAATGACCTACTCTTTTAAGTTCTTTTCAATTTATTAAATAGAAGTTCTGTACAAAAATTACTGCAATCTACATCTTAGTAATAATTTCTTCGTGTATTATGTCGTGCATAATGTTAAATAATTTCTTGTAACTACAGTCATCATCCAGTGCCAGGCAGGCGGGCAGGCGGGGTGGCGATCACAGAAGCGTGATTATTACGGTAAAATGTTGATAATGCTACTGCCCATCATCAACATCATACAAGACATAGAAGCCCCTGCGGCATTGTTATTGTACAGTCGAGGAATGTAATTTCCTACCCATTTCGTACCTTGTCACAGTGACAATCAATATGAAAGCTGCTAGAACTGTCATAATATACAGTGTGTGGCCTACAACGGGGGCGAAAATTTAAACGGTGCATTAATAAGCTGATCAACAATCATTTCCACACATTGTAATTTAAAAAAAACTTTTTTTTTTAATTTATGTTCATGTATTTTTCATTATTATGGGTTCATTTACTTGAATTAAAAGTTATCAATAACTTATAATTTTTGAATCATTGAAAAATGTACAATTTTTTTTAAACCGTAACAAATTAGTGTAAAAATAAAAACAAAATTATTGTTATGACTTCGTACCTGGTATACTATCAAGATGTCTTGCGACTGACAAGCTACGACATCGTGATGCCAAGATTCAGTACTAAAGGTCTATAGCTTTGAATGACAATATCTCCGAACTTAACCACTTTGAAACACCGGGACCTTTACAGGATTATTGCCGATAGTCTAAGTAGTCACTCATTTCATTTTTCTCCCGTGTTAAAGGCCACACACTGTATAGCTAATATGACAAGGTACGAAATGGATAGGAAATTAATTCCTCGACCGTACTTTAGTCTGGAGCGCAGCGCCAACAAACTGTATATAGTTTGGCGAACGCTTTATTTATAGGTATTTTGTATTTTCTATGGTAAATAGATTAAAAAAATAATAATGTCAATAAACTAGGGACTTCTTTCAGAAATTAAATTCATCGATAAGTGACATCATATTTTCAGGTTATCTCCGTAGTGAAAGTTCAGCGTGACCATCCTTAGTACCCCGTTCATTCCAGCTTCTGACCCAAGAATATTTTTTTTTATACCACGTCGGTGGCAAACAAACATACGGCCTGCCTGATGGAAAGCAGTCACCGTAGCCTATGGGCGCCTGCAACCCCAGGGGTGTCGCATGCGCGTTGCCGACCCAATAAGATCTTGTACACTCCTTTTTTGAAGAACCCCATACTGTAGTCCATCGGGAAAACCTCGGCAGGGAGCTCATTCCACAGACGGACCGTCCGCGGGAGGAAGTTCCTCTGAAACCGCACGGTGCGTGACCATTTAGGTTGCAAGGTGTGAGGATGAGCGCCCAGTCGGTGGCGAGCGGTGCGATGATGAAAAGTGGACGTTGGCATCATGTCGAACAGTTCTTCAGAGCACAACCCATTGTACAGACGAATCTTCCTGTATACGGCACGTCTTAGTTTATTTTATAAGTTTTATAACTAACATGTTTATTTATATTGTTACAGAAACCCAAAGCCGCCATGTTAAAGAGAACCCACAAATAAATCACTTCTTGTCTCTGGATGTCAGCGCTCTGAACTTTTGCAAGGAATTCAAGATGGCTTCGTGTTTATCGGGCGGACATTTTGGCAGCCAGGAGTATATGCCTGTGGCGGAGTTTTATGCTGATAAGTCTGTCTTTGTTACTGGAGGCACGGGGTTTATGGGAAAGGTGAGAGTTTCTCTAATTCCTTTCGCTTTTTCGATCACATTATCAGTCTACTTGCTGGATAAAGTTCTCTCCTATTTACCAGGGTCAAAATTCTTTTCATTGTCTTATTTTGTGTCCCTAAAAAACGTGACGCAGTGGTGATTTTTGTATGAGAAGATGTTTTGTATTCAATTTATCATTAAAATCTAACGCGAAAAAGAAATACAAGTGCACCGGATTTTTTCAATATACTGAGATGAAACAGCCACTAAAAGCGTGACAGAGTGGTATGAAACAAGATAACGAAAAGAATAACCCACCTATGCGTACGGACGCAGGAAGTAAATGCCCGTAATCGCCACGTTCGGCAAGCGGATTGGCGATCATAATGATGCTGCTGCTTATCAACAATTTTCAATATATAAATTAAATCCTTTTGCTTCAAGAAAATATCTCGAGTTATCAGCGATCCTGCCGTAAACTACGAAAACGAAATCCGCAAATTTCGGGAATTTTTCTGTCACTCTAATGATGCCATTAGGGTGTGCTCCCGGTTCTGAATTTGTATGGCAAGACCCGGGAATTCCCGGTTCTTGCCATACAAATTCTCTATGTACTTATAATTATAATCAGAGCCCGGAAAATATAGCAAAATAAAAGACTGTCGCAATCAAACTAGGGTGAGATTTTTTTTATCGACATCAAGTAAGTTTATATTTCAACCACGTCCGTTTTAAGATACAAATAATAATACAGAGACACAACTTATATTTTATCGCTGTCATACGCAATTAAATGACAATAATGAAATTCAATGTCTTATGAAGTATACATTTTCTGAAGTGTCTATTATTTTCAATGAGGTTGATTACCTCTTTGTCACCCGCCAAAAGGGTAGGCTTATTGTTATTACTTAATATGAAATATAAGTAACGTTTATAATATAAGTTGCGTTGCATTTAGATGATATAAAACAAACACTTAACTTACTACTACTTTTGCGTTTGGCTTGAATGATTATAAAATAATGTAAAGTCGAGTGCATTAATACATAGACACATTTGTAAGGGATCAGTATGGAGAAGTGTATATATATTAATGCCCTTGACTGTACCTAAACATACAGCTATGATTTTTTTTGTCAAAACTTACTTGATATCGATAAAAAAATGTTTCTCACCCTAGTTTGATTGCGACAGTAATTTGTTTTGCTATGGATTTTCCGGGCTCTGATTATAATGCATTTTGGAAGAGGGAGAGTGATTGACCTTGACATGAGTTAATTTTTTATAAAGTTTGACTGGAGAGTGGCCAGTTACTAGCAATTTATAGTCCATTTCAAATACGAAGGCCCGATGCCACTCGAAACTTTTGTTATTTAATTGGTCCACTACAAATTGGCACGTGTCGTACACCGATGTATGCATAAAATATCACGCTCTGGCCAGGTATCGTTTGCTATCACTGATCCTATTGTTGACGCCTAATGACTTTGTCAATCGGAATCGGGCCTTCGTATTTGAAATGGACTTTACCCTACTACCACTTTCGTTTCAGGTCCTAGTCGAGAAGCTGCTGCGTAGTTGTCCAAAGATCAAGAATATCTATCTGCTGATGCGACCGAAGAGAGGGCAGGATGTGGCGTCACGATTGCTTGAGCTCACACAATCACCGGTAAGGGAATGGTACCAACCGACTTGTAGCACCAAGTCAGGATTTTGGAGAAATCGATTGAAGTCGGTTTTCTTAACGTCCTGCCGCCCAGACAATAAAAATTGCCAGTGAATTTTGAATGTATAGTGCAGGAACAGGATTTCATTCAAAGTCAAAGTCAAACTATTCTTTATTCAAGTAAGCTTATTAATAAGCATTTTCCAATCGTTCCTGAGAAGAGGTTCAAGTAAGAAACTCATTTGTTTCAAGATACCTTTTAATAGGGCTCTTGGCAGCAGGAGGGTATTACTTTAATTTGGTGATTAATGATTATCACTCTCAAAAGTTGTTACACTTCTAAGAGCGCTCGTACACCTATAAGTTCTTACGTAAGTTATAGGGACGAAGCTATGCTGCTAAAGAATGAGCAGGGATCGGAACCGGTTTTTTAGAAAAACCTCGCAATAGCTAAATATTTTAAAATATTTTTCACTTTTTATGTATAGTTCGAGAAATATAAATTGGTAACTTTCTTCCTACATTACAGTAACAATAAACGTTCAATTAATATTTCTCGAACTACAGTTTTCAACACTTTTATGTAATTATTAACATCGTATTTTTGGATTACTCCATTAACAAAAAAAAATATATACCGAAGAACGAAAAAGAACGGAATACGAACCGTTATTTTGTATGGAGAAAAAACCGTTATCCGATCCCTGGGAATGAGAGGTTGAATATCACTATCTACAGGTGTACTGTGGCCTAAGGCCAAGGGAACATCAGAATCTGATGTTAGAAATGAATAATCAAGACCAAGTGCGGGTAGTCCAAAAAACCCATTGATACAGTCATTTTCGGGCCTCACTGAAAATCAGCGTTGCGTAGCGTGCCCTGCGGTGCACTACGTGACAACAAGCTGAGTGAGGACCCCTTGGCACAACTTCAATATCTCTGTTTTTAATGTAATATGTAATATAATTTTAAGTTATGTTTTGTGCTAGTAAATTCATTTCATTTCATTTCAAATGATTTCAGTTGTTCGAGACATTACGGAAAGAACGGCCGTTCGAGCTGAACAAGATCGTTCCCATCGTTGGAGACATCACCGAGCCAGAGTTGGGAATCAGTGTTTCTGACCAAGCCATGCTCTGCCAAAAGGTAATTCTAGTCCCGTGGTGTAGTGATGTTTTTTTAACCGACTTAAAAAAAAGGAGGTTCTCAATTCGACTGATTTTTTTGTTGTATGTATGTTACCCGTTATCTCCGAGAATCGTGAATCGATTTTTTTTGTGATCGAACGTGTATAACCCCGAGATGGTCCCGTTGGCACGAAGTTGGGGTCTGGTGATGGGATCTTGGAGAAATCGAGGGATCTCTTCAAATGTTATAGGTAGGTACACATATGGCGCTTTTGGTCATTTTCATTCATTTACAAGAATTTACATTCAGAAAGTAGGATTTGAGGAAACCAATGATAGAAACAAATCGGGGATCTTGGAGTAATCGGTTGAAGTCAGTTTTAGATTTTTTTTATTTGGTGATTATCTTATCTTATTGGTGGGGCCCTTACGGATACACTTCGACCCATTGAGATCTTACACAAAAGATCAAAAGATAAAAAAAACAAAAAAAACGACTTCAACCGATTACTCCAAGATCCCCGATTTGGTGATTACTACACATTACATACATACTTACGTACATCATCAACCTATCTTAGTCCACTGCTGGACGTTTAATTATCGTTGCCTCTCCTATTAATTATCCGTATAGACACAATACGAGGTAAATCTAGGCCCATAATCACCATGCTGGGCAAGCGGATAGGCGATCGCAGTAATGGTGTCCACTATGATTAGTATGATTACGCTACTGCCCATCATCAATTTCCTATCGACTCGCTTGCTTCATGTAGCTTTTGTTACATGTCATCACTCTTATTTTACATAGACAGAGTCTATCGCAAAAATAAAAGCAAGTGAGTGGCTATAAAATAATGTTCAGCGATACTTCAATCCCTTAGCCGACTCTTACGACAGTTACGACTCCCACGGGAAGAGTTGGGGTGGCGACAAATGTATAATACTGCCGTCGGATCACCCTGTTGTGGCATAATTCTTTTAGGAATAATTCTATATGGCATAAACTATGTAGTCATAATGGGCTTTGTGCAGAAAATGTTGTGGCATATTCAACTTTAGCATATTTCGTTGTGGCATATTTAGAGTTGTTCGAATATTATTCGAGCATTATTTCGATGCTCCTATTTATGATGAGGCATAATCTGGATGTGCATAAAAAGTATCGGCATAGTTTGTTTTAGCATAACAGAGAAGGAATAATTACAACCTCTCAATATAATCGAGGTAGTAGTAATATTCTGTATGTTACTTACCTAACTGTGTTACTGAGCTGAGTACTTTCTAGGTTGCTAAAAAAATATAACCTCGAAGACTAAGGCGGGAGCTATGCTTTAGTCTTCTAACCTAACCTAAGTATCAGAGTCGGATCTGCCCCGGAAGGTATTGTTCGCTTGCTTCGCTCGCTCACTGCAGAAATTTTCACCCACGCAACAAATTCTGCCTGACGAAAAATGCAAGGTAAGTTTCGAACATGTAGCGATATGCCAAAAAAAAATTATGCAATTCTAATTTCTGTCTTTTAATACTCGGCGTAAATAATAATATGCCAAGATAGTTTCGGGCAAAATAATGTTCGAAATATTCTTATTTATGCCAAGTGATGTTTCTGCCTCATTAAGATTATGCCAAAACAGATTATGCCAAGTCTGTTATGTCCTAAGCGTTTCGGACAAAAAAAAAATGCCAGATAGAGGGAACCCACTGCGGTCACCACACGGCACTACCTTGTGTAATAGGTATTTACTCGTATATGTTTGTTTTTAAAAGGCAGACGTGTTCTTTAATTAAACTTTGCTTGTTTCAGGTTTCTGTGGTATTCCATTCAGCGGCGACAGTGAAGTTCGACGAGAAGCTGAAGCTGTCCGTCACCATCAACATGCTGGGCACCCAGCAGCTGGTCCAGCTTTGCCATCGCATGCTCCTTTTAGAGGTAGGTAAACATAAACATCATTGATTTAGAATATATAAGTGGATCCCCAAACAGCTCAAAAAAATGGCCCCAAAAAATGGGCTGCAGAAGTAAATATTGCGGTCCTTTTGCTCCGCTATTCAGTTCTGACAGTTGACATTTGGTCACCTTACGGTATAGCATCATTATTCCTTAAACATAAAAAGTTTCTGCTATTTTGCGGTGTTGTTCGCAAATTTGACACTTATTGCTCACTTCACAAAGTTTTTTTATTATAGTTTATTGTAAGTGAGCGTTATTAGCTTCATGTGACACAAGATAGAAATGACTTTTAGTGCCACTTTTCTTGGTTTTTTTGTTTGGCTCTGTGCGTCCATTTATTATTTAATGTCATTGGTAAACATTATTTAAGCAACAACTAGGATTTGCAAACGTTCGAAAGTTTCACGAGGCCTAGCCAATATACGATAAGTGAGAAATCACGTGACCATAATAATGCATGGAAATGGCCACGTGACTTTTCGTACGAATCGGTCATTCTCATACATTTATTACTTATCGCTTATCGTATACGATTGCAGAATGACATGTAGATTATTCATATTCATTTATTTTCGTATTAATCATACATTGTGGTTTTAAATACCATAATTATCAATTTGAAATGGGAATACAAAATAAAATCAAAAGGTTAGGCCTGCCGGTATTCGAATATTTGCTTTTTTATTTTGAAATGTTCGAATGCGTATTCTGATAGTGTAGTTTATTGAATGAATTATGTAAAATTGTGTGTATTTTATATAACATTGAAAATGTGGATAAAGTTATTTCGTCGTATATTTCAATAAGACGTGTTATCCTGCAGTATCTCAATAAAGATAACTAGAGATTATCAGCATGGAGATATGTCCTAACTGTCCGCTTAGTTCTTTTTGGGTACTTAACCTTGTTTTACTAAATACTGGTACACCCACCAGTTTTTACAGAAACTTAATAAAAAACCTACAAATCAGTTTCTGGAATAGCATTGATGCGGAATGCGAATGATACGTGTAAAACATAGTAATTGTTGTCGTAAAGTGACTGAATGTAATAATTTTAAGTAATAAAAGTATTCGAATAACATATGTGTCTCATTATTCGAATAATAAAGTAAACCGAATATTCCAACTTTTCGTACATTCGAATTGCAAGCCAAAAATTGCAGATTCTTATAAATTTTTACAAAAAAGGAAACTTGCATACAAACTTTCTGCTACATTTTGGGCAATGTGGTGAATCTTGCTCAGCATCATTGACTCTACCAGACTGCCAATTTTTATCAATCCAAATGTATAAACTTTTTGAGAATTGCTTTGGTAGCCTGCTTGTGGCGGCATTTAAAAATTTATACTAATTATTTCTGAACTCTTCGCAGGCCCTAGTCCACGTTTCGACAGCATACTGCAACTGCGAGCGCGAACGCGTCGAAGAGACGGTTTACGCGCCTCCTGCGCATCCGGAGCATGTCGTTACTCTGGTGCAGACCCTGCCTGATGAGTTGGTGGATCGGATCACACCGGATCTTGTCGGTAAGTGAACCTAACCCAGAATAGATACTGAATAGAATAAAATTGTTTTTTTTTCAGCTTGTAAGAGCTGCTACAGCTGCTGGGCAAAGGCCTTTTCCTCAGACCTCCAGAGCTGCCAGCTTTATGGCAAGTCTGGCCAATTATTGACGAAGGCGTCCCCGTTGATCCACCATCTCAGCCTGGGGATGCCCTGTCTCCACCTTGCTTGCGACTTGCGACATCTACTTAGTAGCTGTTATAGCCCACCTTTCTAATGCATCCGGTAGACGTGACCGGCCCAATCCCACTTCAGCCTGGCAGTCTTTTCACCCACGTCAGCTAGGCGTGTTTTGGAGCACAGCGTAGTGTTCCGGATGCGAAAATTATTTGGAGATTTCTGGTTTAGCTCCTTAGTAAAAGTTGTTCAGTATAACCTATCAAATCACCTCGTTCAAGGTTTTCAGTGGATGGTTTGCCAACCTGTGTATGGACGCGAGTGTACGATTATACTAACGTAACAATATGTTGTTCCAGGAGATCGGCCGAACACGTATACATTCACGAAAGCGCTGGCGGAAGACATGCTCATCAAGGAGTGCGGGAAGCTGCCGGTGGCCATTGTGCGGCCATCCATCGGTGAGTCTTTATTACAAGGGGATAGGGTGCTAATTCGTGGATGAATCCCTGTCGCTGATAGTACATCAAGAGCTACGAACAAATAAAACATGGAAGCCGCACGCCATACTAAATTGCCTTTCAAAAACGGTCCTGAATTTTAGTTGACAAGTGTCCCTCCAGCTTCAATGCATCACGGTAATAAATTTCAATATCAACCTATAAAAACTTAAACCGCCATTTAAAAATAGTTGTGATTGGTCCGTCAAAGTTTTAATTGGCTATATTCTATAAACATTTGTCAAAGATGTTGCGCCGAAATATGCGCAGTGTTAAGAAAAGCGCTATGTCCTGCCCATCTTGGCACAATTGAACAATTGTGTTTGGGGGCATTTTTGAGCTGGCGTTAGACGTCCATGTTATATATGGTCGCAGATCAACAGACGTAGCACTGGCAAACCTTTTAAGGTTTAGCACTTCGCTGACAGTGCTACGCCTGGTGGTTCAAACCTTCGTGAATTTTTCATTGAGCGTATTATCGCCACCAATACGAAATGACGAAATGACACCTTGCAGATCAGAGCTTAAATTTGAATAGGACTATTTTTTATATAATGATAACCAAATTAGACCTTTGTCTTATTTATTAGACAACGGCAGTCAAAACGTTAGAGGCTTGCAGAGATGAAGAGTAGACTCAGCGTTTCTCAAAAAAATACACATAATGAAAATATGTTATTTTGAGTACATGTTTTGGTTTTTCTACTCAGAATAACAAGCTCTTTCCAATACCAAAAATTGGCCCAAACATATCATACATTTCATACGAAATAAATGGATAATAGTAACACAGTAAAAAAACCTTAGGACTCGTTTTTTTGCCAGTAATGGATAGAGCTCATAGTAATGATAATGACGTAAAATTTACCCAAAATTTAATATTTCATTAACTGCCTTTTTTTGAGAAACTCTCTTCACCGATTTTAATGATTCTGCAATTCCAGTGCTCTCTTCCCTTCGAGAGCCGGTCCAGGGTTGGGTGGACAACTGGAACGGCCCCAACGGAATCATCGCGGCTGTCGGGAAGGGCATCTTCAGGAGCATGCTCGGCACAGGAGCCAGGGTCGCGGATCTGGTGCCAGTGGACACAGTCATCAATCTGATGATTGTGTGCGCGTGGAGGACGCATCAGAGACGGTAAGAACTTCTTCATCTTCATAAGGATGCTCGGCACAGGAGCTAGGGTCGCGGATTTGGTGCCAGTGGACACGGTCATCAATCTGATGATTGTATGCGCGTGGAGGACGCATCAGAGACGGTAAGAACGTCTGCATCTTCATCAGCATGCTGGACACTGGAGCCAGGGTCGCGGATTTGGTGCCAGTGGACACGGTTATCAATCTGATGATTGTATGCGCGTGGAGGACGCATCAGAGACGGTAAGAACTTCCGATGGCGCTGCAACTCCTTGCTGGCCTTTGCTTCCTCAATCTTCCTGCCACAATCTTTTTCAACCTTCTTCCAGTTGGTACACTTCTATTTCCTAAGGTCTTCTACACGTCTAAGCATCTTTTCCTAGATTTACCCCTTGGTCTTGTATGCTGTGCCGTCTACCTCGGTAAGAGCTTACTCTCCCCGTACTAAATATTTCTGAGGCACATTAACTAATTTATTTGTCTCTATTATAAGGAACTGACTTTCAAAAAAGGAGGAGATTCTTAATAAGACAAATTTTATTATATGTATGTTACTAGTTATTTCCGAGAAGAACCGATTTTAAATCCATGCCCATTTTACCATCGAAATTCTAGATGCACGGCCGGGTTCCACCCTTACTTGGTAGATATTCCATTTGCTCGTACAAAGCGCTTTGCGTCTTCTTTCCTTATGCGTACTGCCAAGGAGTGGAATTCCCTGCCGGTGTCTATATTTCCGAGATCATATAACCCGTCAACCTTCAAGTCAAGGGTGAATAGGCACCTTCTGGGCAAACTCACTCCATCGTAGGTCTCTGCCCTTGGCTAGTCTGTGGCCATGAGTAAACCTATTTCAATTAAAAAAAAATGTCTTTAAACGAATGGCTTTAACCCCGAGGTGAGCCCGCTGTTACCAAGTTGGGGTCTGATGAGGGGATCTTGGAAAAACCGGTTGAAGTAGTTTTTTTTTTAAATTGGTGATTATTATTTATTTATTCTATTTAAACAGGAACGACGGTGTCCTCGTCTACAACTGCTGCACCGGCCAGCAGAACCCCATCACGTGGCAGCGCTTCGTACGGACCAGCTTCAAATACATGCGGAAACACCCCTTCAGTGAGTAGGCTTACGGCATAATTTCGCTTGAAGTGATTCAACCTCCTAACGAGATCCAGTGATATTTCCTAGGCTTTTGAGTTTAGAACTTTCACTTCATCAATCAAAGTTCAAATTAAATTTCGGAATATATCGTCTGCTGACAACCAAAACTCACTAAGTACTCGTACCTAACAAATACCTACTTGAAATAAAGCTCTTATCTCAGTTCTGATCCAGTATTGACATACGACGTTGCTATGAGTAGTGACAGTTTTTATAGTGAGTTTTGCTTGTCAGCCGACGATATACAAAATTTTAGGAGGTTAAAGTATTTGGGTAGTCTACTTATGCTTTGCCTACCCACGAACCCCGCTGGGTACGCCACCCATTAGGTGGACTGAAGACCCGGGGGTTACCCTGACGTACGGTTCAGTGTAGGTCTAGAGAAAGGGCCAAGGCTATACGAGTCGTATATCACTGTCCCTTTCCCTGAACCTGACCTGAATCGTATTAGTACGTCATGGTAACCCCCCTGATGTAGGGCTGTTATACAGGGTGTTTCCGTGGTCGTCATCCCAACTGTGAAATACGTGTTAAGATGGTCTTTCTGAACAAGATTTCCCATGGAACAAATATTAATATCACGCAAAAAATTTAACTGATTTCATACCGACCGATGCGAGAGTGTTCATAATTTCCAGTCTCGTTTCATAATTATGTAAACACATAGGGAAAGAATTAGTATCGAGAAATGTATACATAATAATGAACTGGAACTTTACTAGTCGTAAAAAAAGTACGTCTGTTTTTTATGGTCCCATGGGAAACATTGTTTAGAAAGATCATCTAACACGTCTTTCACAGTTGGGATGACGACCACGGAAACACCCTGTATTTGCATTTTAGGGGTTATAGCAATTCCGCTTTATGCCTTCGATATTATCGTCATCGTCCATATCTAGACGAAGAGCAGATAGACGTCTCCCATTAACTATGCGTATTTCGCAATGCCCATGGGCAAGGGAATTGGCGATCGCAGTAGTGTGTCCACTGGTGTTGCTGTTTACATTACATTATCATCAGCCTGTCTCAGTCCACTGCTGGATCTCTATCCGCTTATACATTCATGCATATAGACACAGGCAGGAAATAATTTATTTCATTTGATCCCTTATCCCTTTACACGAAGAAGAAGATTTGGCAGAATCATCACAATAATGCATGTATGCATAGGTAGTAAGAGAGGCCTATGCCTATGCCTATGCCTTTCTTACTAACTATGCATATAAACGGATTAGGAGGTAAATGCCCATAATCGTCACGCTCGGCAAGAGGATTGGCGATCGCAGTAGTGTGTCCACTATTTTGACGCTGCTGCCTTCATCGAACTTCTATCAAGGAATGGTCAGTGACACTTCAATCCCTTAGTGGACGACAGCCGCGGGAAGTGGTATGGTGGTGACAAATATATTCTTACTGGCGGCACCACAGTCTACAGTAAAAAAAATAGTTTATCCGTGCATGAATTTAACGCCATGTTGTTTTTTCCAGGCGAGGTGCTTTGGTACCCCGGTGGTGACATCACGAACAACCGTCTAAAGCATTCTACGCTCTCGTTGATCGAACATCGAGCGCCTGCGTTCGTCATGGACACTTTTGCGAGGGCCACAGGAAAGAAACCCATGTGAGTATGGCTCTAAGGTCCTCGGTAGACGATAGCGTAAACGTATCACATACCGTGGTGATAAAATGTATGATAAACCGTTGGTACTCACACAGTGCTCGCTAGTGGTTTGCTTATGTCTGGCCAAACATTTTATTGCACATTATCACTTCATCATCAGCCTATGATAGTCCACTGCTGGACATATGCCTCTCCTATTAACTATGCGTATAGACGCATTAGGAGGTAAATACCCATAATCGCCACGCTGGGCAAGCGGATTGGCGATCGCAGTAATATGTCCATTATGATGACGCTGCTGCCCATCATAATTTTATCAAATAATAGTCAGTGACACTTCAATCCCTTAATCGACTCTTACGACACCCACAGGAGGAGTTGGGGTGGTGACAAATGTATTCTTACTGCCGTTACCACACGGCATCCTTATCACTTCCCAAACTATTATTCCCATAGTTTCATTTGGCAGAATTACGTGCACTTCGGAAGATTTGGCAAAAGCTACTCCCTGGGGAGTAGAAGTGGCAAGACATAGGCAGAAAATAATTTAGTTAAGAATTTATTTCATTTGATCCCTTTACACGAAGAAGAAGAAGATTTGGCAGAATCATCACAAACATTTGGCAAACCGACGTTACGCAGACCTACCTAACCTAAAGGTGGATTTGACCAAACGAGCGAATGCTCATTCTATCCCCCACTCTACGAAATCAACGAATTTCGACGAATCACGTTTTGAGTAACGAACAAATTTCGTAGAGTGGGGGATAGAATGAGCATTTCCTCGTTTGGTCTAAATCCACCTTAACCTAGTTTCTAAATGGAAATTCGGCCAAATCAATGTCGGTATGCTAAGTGAATCATCTGCCATAAGTTGGTTGGGAAGTAAATGAGTAGTAAATGAATCGCATTCGTAGGTCGTGGTAGCCCTAGAATCTTTGGGCTACAGCTAACATTGATTTTTTTTATCAGCCTGGTTTGGTGTCCCACTGCTGGGCAAAGGCCTCCCCTCTTTTCCTCCATTCGGCCCGGTCGTCACATTTCTCCCGCCAATTCGGATAAAACGCGTCCATGTTGTCCCGCCATTTCCTTCTCGGTCTACCAATGCCCCGGCCAGCACCATCGAAAGTTTCCCGTGGGTCCCAGTCTGAAACCATTTTGGCTCACCTTGCACCTTGCATACGGCAAACATGCCCGGCCCAGTCCCACTTAAGCTTAGCGGTCTTGACACCTACATCTACAATTCCAGTTCTGGAGCGCAGTTCCGTGTTTCTGATTCGATCAGTTCTACGAACACCAAGTATGCGCTCCATCGCCCTCTGGCAAACCTTGAGTTGACTTGAGAGCTTCAGTTAATGACCAGGTTTTTGTGCCGTAGGTTAGGACGGGCAAGATACTGACACGTGTATGGTAGTGGAAGGGAAAGGTCACCCTTCATTGATTAATGTACCTAAAATGTTTATTTGCAGGATGATGCGGGTGCAGAACAAACTAGAGAAAGCGGCAGCCTGCCTCGAATACTTCACGACCCGCCAGTGGGCGTTCGCGGACGACAACGTTCAAGCGCTTTGCACAGCGCTCAGCCCTGAGGACAGACGCATATTCGACTTTAATGTCAGGTAAGTCAGGGTCAGACGTCAGACTGGCCAATGTAAGGATACATTTCTGCTGTGTGGAGTCATATCTTGTAAGGAATGTAAGGATATCAAGGTTCTTCTCTCAAAGAGTTCATGATTCTGGAGTTATGATGCCAATATAAAGATAAAGATAATAAAGGTGGGGAGATAAGGAGACTATTATGGTTGACATCTTTCAAGCGCTCTGCACGGCGCGCAGCCCTGAGGATAGACGTATATTCGTCTTCAATGTCAGGTAAGTGAAGATGTAAGTCAGGCTAGTCAAAATCAGGATAGGCTTTTGCTATATGGGGTCAGGTCTCCGTGGAGTCACATCTTACTACGTGAGGATCTTTCCGGAAGGAGTGTATGTTTCTAGAGTTATTTGCCAACTCCTTGAAAAGAGATGGATTTTTCGCTTCAACACTGAAAGATACAAGGGTACGGGTGAACAACGTTCGAGCGCTCTGCATGGCACTTAACCCTAAGAACAGACAGACGCATATTCGACTTTAATGTGATAAGTCAAAGTCATTATGTCAGGCTGGCCAAAATAAAGTCAAATAGTGTGTTGAAAGTGTTGAAATAATGGAACTGGTTTTGATGCCATTTTTTTATATTATCCGTCATTTAAGATCCGTAATTACCACATTGCTGGTGAAATAATACCTATGATGTGATAGGTAGTAATATAAATGTTTTGTTTACAGAAACATCGACTGGGACGCATACATAGAGAGTTACGTGTTGGGAATCAGAAGGTTCCTGTTCAAGGAGAGTCCAGAGACGCTGCCGAGATCCAGGACTCATCTACGGAGGTATCTTTTTTATTGTTTCTCATCTTATTTTAAATTATAATACCCCCCCCCCCCCCCTTATTCGTAAAAATCTCCTAACTTTCCGACACTGTAAAACGTGCTCCAATATATAGACTTTGCGACCACTACAATAAGTTTCTGCTCGAGATTTATCTATTTTCAAAATCGCGCGCCCAGTTCAAGGCAGCCATTATAAATTTTTACAAAACAAAACTTGCAGAAAATTTAAATTCCTAAGTATTTTTTGTTCGTTTGTTGCATTAGTTGAGGTTTAGGCACGTACGAGTATGTTAAGTGTAACTTAATTTTGTGTTACTCGTAATTTGCATGTTAGTAAATTTTCTTAGTATTGTATATTATGTTCTCAGTATCTCCTAATAAATAAAATAAAATAAATAACTTAGCAAGCCGCTAAGTATTGTTTGCCCCTTTCGCTCATACAGATTTATTGATAAGACCATAAGGGAAAAACAACACTTGCTTGCTAATTTAGGAAACGTTTATGAATAAGGGAGTTAGACTCTGTGCGGAAAATGCTGGCGTCTGATAGCCAGGCACGTTCATATATCTCACGTGCTATCATTTTCCGAACAAAGTCTATCTTAGTGTGAGGCCTGAGTGGTGAGCGACGAGCGGGGCGGGCAGCGGAGCGGGCAGCGGTTTGTCTGTTTTAGCCATGATTACGATATATAGCATATTTCCTACGAACAAATAAAACATGGAAGCCGCACGCCATAGTAAATTGCCTTTCAAAAACAGTCCAGAAGGCTTAGCACATGTTTCTTGCGACAGTATGTCGCCGCGAGATAGATCTCCCGTCCTTCACTAGCTATATTAACAAAGGAGAGACGGATAGACTATCTCGCGGCGAGATACTGTCGCGCCAATCATGTGCTAAGCAGCCTGAATTTTAGTTGACAAATGTCACCCCTTCTTTACAGCATCACGGCAATGAATTTCAATGTCAATAACCTATAAAAACTTAAACCGCCATTTAAAAATAGTTTTGATTGGTCCATCAAAGTTTTGATTGGCTATATTCTATAAACATTTGTCAAAGATGTTGCGCCGAAATATGCGCGGTGTCACGGAAAGTCCTATGTCATGCCCATCTTGGCACAATTGAACAATTGTCTTAGGGGGAATTTTTGAGCTGGCGTTAGACGTCCATGTTATATATAGTCACAGTTGACATAGCACCAGCGTGACAAAGGAGACCGATCCAAATGTAGGCGCGAAGAGTTGGCTGCCCATAACTAAATAAATAAATAAATTGGACATCTTACACTTATCGACCTAGTCCCACGGTAAGTTATAGAGCTAAGGCTTGTGATGTGGGTATCAGGAGACGATATATACATATAGATACTTACTTAATTACAGCCACGATCAAGGAACCAATATTTATAATAAATAAAGTGACACAATTTTTTTTAACATGCCGCCTTTTTACTGCCCGTGATTGTTAGGCAGTATATACTAAACCAATGCTCTTTTTCAGATTACACATAGTCCACATCCTTACTCAACTGGCAGCAGTCTTCTTCCTCTGGAGATTTCTCTTCTCTCGCTCCAACGCACTCCGTAATCTCTGGCGACGCCTATTGGACTTCATAACGCGTGCTGCGAGAATGCTCGCTATCGCCTGATCCAGATAACCACAGTTAAGGCTACGCCCGTAGTTGATTTACATACTGTATGATTCACAAAACCAACGTATGTACAGGTTAGTTAGGTATTGGAAAGCACGATCGACGGCCCATGGCACACTTATATATGCATTTGTAAGTGTAAGTGTAAGGCCAGCGTGGGTAGCGACAAGCGGCGCGGTAGGCGGAGCGACGAGCGTCTAAGGGATATGAGTCTTTCCGGTTCCCATTTTAAAAGTTAAGGGCTATGAGAGTTAATTTTCTAAACCCTTATTGTTATTTAAAGGCACTCCTTTCCTATTGAATTGTATGATAAAAATCACTACATTCCTACCAGTTGCTTACTATTGGCCACAGGAAAGAGGGGCTCTACAGTTCAGCTGAACACGCACTTTTTTTTTCCTGTAGGCTTATGATGGTACCGCGTCTAATCGTTTGTCGGCGTTGCCGTCACGTTCTAACAAATATGCAAGTGCGAAAGTGACGAGTAGCACGATAAATTGATAAAACGGGACCATCATAAGCCACCTGTGGTCGATAGTTAACAGCCTGTGGACAGACAGTGATGATTTTTATCATACAACGCAATGAAAAAGGAGTACGTCTTAATGAAGATAAGGCTTTCATATATAATCAAGCTTTATAGGCCTTAACTTTTAGATTGTCCACCGGAAAGACTCCGAACATGGGTTTGCGTTTGACACATCAATGGCGTGCACTCAGTAGCCGTACCATGAGTGGAACAGTAAAGCATACGTTAGGTTTTACTCGATACGTGATGCATTATCGCGCTCGCACTGATTTATTGGAGCGAGTGCGATGGCCTGCTTTACGTATCGAGTAAACCCTACCTACATGCAAAGTCATAGTCACGCGCATGCAATAGGCATGATGACTGGCAATTCAAATCAGCATCTTTTTTCGAACTGTCAAAACGATCACCACTATGGAATTTTATATTAAATACTCAAAAGTAACGTCACATTTGAGTACTGCCAAATGACCTCTTTTAAGTTCTTTTCAATTTATTAAATAGTAGTTTGTACAGAAATTACTGCAATCTACATCTTAGTAATACTTTCCTCGTGTATTGTGTCGTGCATAATGTTAAATAATTTATTTTAACTACAGTCATCATCCCAATTGCATTTGTTTAACGCTCCGCCGAACGCGCTGCTTGAGCATTCGCCCAGGCCTTATACTTACAGAGAGCTAACAGGATGTTACCGTGATCACTTAAATGCGATTCAGTGTAAGTTCGACCAGTTTTTGACAGTTCTATGAAACTGACACATTGCTATTCAGATTAGGTCCTAAACTGAATCAAATTAGTAGATCGTAGAAGCCCTAGGTCGATTAAGATTCGCAGGAGGCCGTCAGGGGCCTATTTCGCGAAAGCTTGTAACTTGTAATACAAGCGGAAGTCCTTATCTAATTAATAGTGTTCAAAAGAGACTTCCACTTGTATTACAAGTTACAAGCGTTCGAGAAAGGGCCCTGCCCGTTTAGCAAAAGCGTAAGGCCGTGTCTTGAGAGATACCTGTCTTTATTTAACTGTATTCGTAAAACAGTGACAGGTGTATTTAAGGCACGAGATTTTGTCTGTTTCCACTGTGTTATGGGTGCTAAGGGCTTATCTAGAAAGTCTGTTGAATTTGATATTTGCAAAAGACCCTCGGTCAGACATATGTGGGTGTTTAAAAGTGAATCGCATCGCTTTCTTTTACAACATAGACTAACTCTTTCGATTTTGATAGGCGAGAGAAAATTACGCTAAATAATCCTTCATGGTTTTTCATTAGCTTTCGCCACGTTACTGCTTTTGAATTGTAACGAAGTAAGAAAAGATTTTTTCTCTTAATATCAAAAGAGCTTGTTTTTCTTGAAAAATCAATCGAATTTTAACTATTTAAATGGTTGCAAATAGGTAACTGTTTGAAGGCACAGATATTTACTAACAAAAATATTACTGTTCGCTGTGAAATACACATATGTGACTTGATCGTTAGTAAGTGGAAGATAAAGATTGGCCCTTAGATTGGTAACAAAGTGGAATCGTATGAGTATAATCGCTGGTTTTGTGAATTTTGCTGCGCTGATTGAAATATGGTTAGTAAGCTTACGTGCTCCATGCATTTCGTTGATTTTTACGTAACGTAGTGGACGAAAGTGACACAGTGGAGTGTCAAAGTTGTGCCGTTATGGCTTTTAATGATAAGATTTTTCTCTTTAAATGGGTAGCTTTAGAATCAAGTTATTCACTGTTACGAAGCAGACCTAAGTAATACAGTCCTGGTTAGTTTTGTACGAAACTCGTTGAAAAATAATGAATCACTTAAAAATACACACTTGAAATATATAAAAAGATAAAATGATAAATGATTTGTGTCACTTTCGTTCATATATTCGCCATCAAGTGTACTGAAGCTACCGATATGCAAGTTAAAGTGCAACTTTAGACATTTTTGTGCAATTCGGTAGTTCATCTACATTTGGTAGTGAATGTATAAAACGCTCTTTCTTATAAGGAGAAGAGGATTCGATGTAGAATTTTTAAGAACACAGCGGCGTAATAAATTAGATTGTTTTTTCTCAATTTATAAGCTTCAATGGTCTGATACTGCTTCCACTGGCACTATGACATTATTGTCCACTAAGTGACTGTGATTTTGGTTATCATCGAAAACTCACTAGCAATTCAATGATACAGACATTTTATTATATCAGTGATTGATTTAAGAATGAGCTTTAGTCGATTCAAAGTGATAGTAGCTCATTTATAAAATATGAGGAAAATACGTGTTTCGAATTTAATACCTTTCATGATGTAGACGTCACTTTAAAGGCACGCATGAAGCGGTCACTTTGATTGTCATGACATGGGTATTAAGAGTCATGTAATCCCATTACTGTCATTCGCTATTGCTGTTAAATTCGAATCACAATTTTTTTTGTACTACGAACAGATAAAACATGGAAGCCGCACGCCATATTAAATTGTCTTTCAAAAACGGTCCTGAATTTTAGTTGACGAGTGTCACCCCCTCTGCAATGCATCACGGAAATGAATTTCATTATCAACCTATAAAAACTTAAACAGCCATTTAAGAATACAGTGTATTCATCCTTACTTGTCTTATCATGTAAACAAACCACAGACCAAGTAAAACAAACAAAACGTCAACGATGATCAAAAGACAATCACTAGTGATTAGAAATGTCGATATAATGAAATGTCAGCGATAATTTCACTGCTTAGGTACGTAAATAGAGGATTATCGATTTTACATCGTCTGTCAGGAAGAGAATTAATTCGTATAACATTATATCAAAAACTATGGTTAAATTTCGAAGATATTTCTGTCGCTCCAACGAAGACGCCACTAGTCATGAGAAAAATCACATGAAGTGCACCCGTAACGAACAACGTGAAGCGAAGTAGCGAAACGAATGACGTTTGACGTGAAGATTTTATTCAATATTCAATAGACAACTAAGCACTGCCAGTCTTTAAATAAAATAAATATTGAAATCAATTACAAAAACCGGCCAAGAGCATGTCGGGCCATGCTCAGTGTAGGGTTTCGTAGTTATTCAAAAACAGCTGGG